>OU343051.1:36236965-36544465 GCA_910593695.2 Ocypus olens
AAATCGAGAGGAATAAGGTCCTGGCTTCGGGCAGGCCATTTAAATGGCAAAAATCGGCCTATCCAACTATTAGGAAAAGTTTAATTCAGAAATGTGGTAACAACGGCGGCACTATGAGCTGTGGCTCCATCCTGTTGGAAAATAATTTGCATATTAGGTCTCAAATCGTCTAGGCTAGGGCCCACTTCCATTTGAAGCAGATCCAAGTATTTGTTTTGATTCAGATTCCCGTCAATGAAGAATGACCCCAAGATATGGTTACCGACAATTCCAACCCAGACATTAACTTTTTCAGGCCATTGTGTGTGAATCTCTTTAATCTGGTATGGATTTTCTCTTGCCCAAATGCGTCGATGTTCTTTATTTACTGTCCCATTTAACATAAACGTACTCTGATTAGAAAATAGTATTTTCTTTAAAACGCTGGGATCATTATTAATATTTTCCAACCAAAATTCACTAAATTCCATTCTTGGCAAGTAATCTCGTGGTAATAATTTGTGCACATTTTTTATTTTATATGATTTATACTTTTCCATTTTTAACGTCCTAAAGCAACTACTTTTAGAAAGATTAAATTCATCCGCAAGTAGATTGAGAGTTGTTGAACTGTCATCATCTATAGCCAAACACAAATTCGTTTTCATCTCTTCTGTAAGAACCAAATAATTTCTCACACGTTTTACATGCGCGAAATTCACATAACCCTTTGTGCGAAAATTTTCGTACATTTTAAGCATTGTAGTCTTAGTAGGAATAGGACGATTTGAATGTGCCGCAGCGAAGTTGTCCGCAATTTCTCGACTTGACATATTTTTATGTATGCCGTCACAATTTCTACTCATTCTTCAATATTATAAACAGACATTTTCTTAATTCACATTAATTAACTTTCGTGCGATTTTATAACATTTGCATGACAGCAAACATTATGACATTTACGCCAAGTTTATCTTTTGGCTTAATTATTTGTGTTATTAATTTCAACTTTGAAAGGGAAAATAAAGAATTCTAACATGTTTATGTCCTTCTAACAATGAATATTTCGTAGAAAAATGTTTTATTCATTGATAAAAATATAAAAATGTTTCAAATTTACACGACAACGAAAGTTAGCACGTGGTACAAGTTTTACCATGTAAATCCCTATAGCACACTTAAATAAAATGCACTGTATATTAGTTTGCAGTATCTTATATTTTGTACAGGCAACATGTTAAAAATAATAATTTTGTTTAGTTCTAATTCAAAACTATTTAAACAACTGTCGGGTATACAAAAGAGAATTACAAGGTAATAAAAATTTGAAAAATGTAAACTAATGTTGCAACAATTTGATAAATAGCTAAGAACAGAAACACCAGAAAACAGAGGAAGTGCAGAAGAGGTCAAATCTACTACTGCTTCATAAGTACATCAGTGCATTTGAAATGTATCCCTTGAATGAACGACAAATTTCAGAGAATCAGAATCTAGGAGCTTCTGCAAAAAAAATCCACTGTGTCACAAGATATTTTACTACAGTTAAATTAATGGAGAAACTGATGTGATCCATTAATTAAAATGCAGCATTTCGCTTTCCTCCATGCTTTTTGGACTCAAAACGTATAATCTATCAGACCAACAAAAAGGATTTAATAATTAGAGGCATTTCATCCTGTTACTCCCCAATACGAACATTCTCCGGAGGACCGAAATTCGAATGCGAAATGGAAAGTGATGTAAAAGAATCTAAAATCAGGAAATGCAATTGACAAATTTGTACTTAACTCATTTAACAAGAAAAAATGATATGGCGAGAAATATTGAAAATATCATTAGATGCTATTTTATTTTGTGACAAACATATTATTGCTCAAGGTTTAAATGAAATTATTCGAGACCCAAATTGCGGCATTTTTCAATTTGATTGAATTTGCTAGCCATTATAATACTACTTTGAAGGGACATATTGGAAACCACAAAACAGCTTCAGTTTCTTGGGTCTCATCCACTATTCAAAATGAAATAATAAAACTGATTGGAGACATGGCTAGAAATAAAATAAAGATAGCAAAGTAAAACACCATTTTATTGAATGCACCCCTGTGTTTCAGAAAAAGAGCATGTGTTAAATGATACGATGTGTTCATGTTGACTATATAAGAAAGCTTCATCAACTTTATTCAGTCACGTGGAAAAAACGGGACGTTTATTGACTGAAATCTTAAGTAATGTAATAATTTGAAAATTTAGATATTCAAGATTGCAGGGGGCAAGAATTTAGCAACGGTACCAATATGGCTGGAAATATAGGGTAGTAGGAGCACGTATTTTAAAATGATTAATTTAGCAATATTTGTACCCTGTGCAGCTCATAATCTAAATTTAGCTGGTGTTCACGCTATATCTGAAACTCTAGAAATAATATTTTTTTTAACTATGCAGAGATTATTTAATTTTTTTCTTGTGCTTAACAACATGTTGGGACATTTTAATGAAGTGCTTAAAATTACCACTTAAAAGTTTTACTGAAACAGGGTTGCCATCAAAATGCTATTAAGGCGCTATATTTACAATTACTTGAAGTAATGAAAGGGCTGTAAACGATTGCAAACGATTTCTCAAATCCAGAAACTCTATCGAATGCAAAAAGTTTAATTTTGCAAATTAATTATAGGTAGAAACGCCAAAGTGGCGCAATCTATTGCCTGAATGTTGTACCGAACCAAATCCGAGCCTAACCAACGACAGAAATGGGAATGCCAACTGCGGCATATATAATAACTAACTACACTGATGAGACCTGAAAGGTTGAAACCGGTCTGTAGGTGTTCTGATGGGAAACACTATTTAATTAATTATAGATTTATTTGTACTATACAATTCTAAAATATATCAATCGAATAAATAAAGCATTACAGAAGAAATATTCGTTAATAGATCGGTTTGGCTAAAAAATAGATATAGAGGAGGGATATCCTAATAAACGAAAAAGAAGAGATGAAACACCGAATGAAGGAAGTAACTTGACTTCACCTGAAGTATTATTTAAAATACAAATTCACAGTTTTCTTGACACTCGTGTTTGAACTAGATTAGGGTTATCAAATAATTAAATCTTGCTTCCTCTATGACCGTCTTTAAAATACTTGAGTGTTGCAGATTTAAAAAAATCAGCTGCACATATTTTTCAACGATACAAAAATACGAATTCACATGTGAAATTGAAAGTTTTAAGATTAAAGTAACGACTCTTATACAATAATGGAAACTGCATCTCCGCTTAATATTCTACTGGCTCTTCATGATTTTGGTTCGAGTCTTACCAAATATCAATGTCGCTCTTCGAATATTTCTAACGCTTCTCGTTTCAATGACTCCATGCGGGAGAAGTTTTAAGTCAATGTTAATGAATAATTATTTAAGATTAACTATAGGACAAAAACCAGTATGCAATATTTCTATTATTTGAATAAAACGTAATATCCATAAAAATATTAATTGTAATTTTGCAATTAATGAATTTGCTGAAATGAGTGCCAAAATGTTCAATTAAAATAAATTTCATTCAAAATCTATTGAGGTGTATTTGTTTGATTATTTTCCCCATTTAATTTATTAGGGACATAAATGCAATTTCTTGCGCAAGGCAGAGGAATGGCTAGTTACGGTACTGGATGCATCATACATGAACATTAACTATTTTTGATTTACCTTTAGTTGTTACCGAATTTGGTTAACTAGGAAGCACTAGACAAATATAGCACTGTGTACCCTTGTCAAAATGTTTTCTGGTTTCCAACTTCGATAATCACACTTGTAATTACAAATTTATATTCAGCTATTTATTCTACTTGGAATCACTAAACAAAAATAGCACAGTGTGTAATTTAAGGGTTATCCTACTGTAGCCAGCGTCCGAACAGGCTAAGTTTTGGGACTTTATTTCGGGAAAACTACAAATGCAATTTGTGTAAATTTTTATATTTTTGTATGTACTCGTATAACGAGTGTGTATAAACCTAGTCATCCCGAAATATTGAAATTGTCACACGTTATTCTTTTTCGCGTCCGTCGATGTTTACCGTGCTCGATCGGTCGGTGTACATGATTACGCAAATATGGTTGGTCTGAAACAAAATACAAAAATATTCTCAATAACTACATGGCTATGACGTAACGGAGCTTTTCTTTCCTTTTCGTCTTGGGTTGCGAGAAAAAAATTCCAATTTTTTTTTGCAGTTTTCGGGGTAATAATACATGGTATTATTATTAATATATATCGCAAAACAAAACGTACTTACAAAATCGTCCGTCACGTCTGAAAGAGTAGTCCTCTGAACATGTGTACCATATTTCAAGTCGATGCATCAATCACAGCCTGAGATATCGTGTTCGCCGTTTTGAAAAACAAGGTTTCGAGAAGAACGTGTTTAAAGTGCGTGCCGGTTCGGTAAGTCTAGCTGCGCGTTAAAATCTTCCTTGGCTTCAAATTCTATAATTCTACAATTAGATTTTGTTTTGCAGTCTTCGTAAGACCTAGTTTTGTAGATTTACGAAAATGTTGAATATTCATGTGTTCAGGCTGTATTTCGTGTTTATTAAATTAATTTCATGATAACTGTTATTCTTTCTCGGGTTATTGATAAAACTATAAATATTACAAATAAAAAGTGACTTTGAAAGGAAAGTAGTAAATAAACAGTAAAATATTAAAGATATATAAATATCAAAAAGGTTAAACTTATCCAAATATACGAGATAAAAATAACATTCAGATCAGAGTAAAACTTTCCCCATTCATAAAATCTTTTTGGTAGCAGGGACATTTTTAAACGCCATTAAATCTCGCATTAGAGCCCGGAAAACCCTACGTTCTGCATGTGGCAACGTGAGGAAGGGCACTTCAAACGCCTTGCTCCCGGCGGACACAGTTATAGAAGGGAGAACAGCCCTAATTAATAATATTCCAAAAGGACAGGGGAAGGAAGCTTATTAAAAACCGCATGCATATTGCATACTGCACCCCTGTACAATCTATTGTTCAAAGACGGATCGATAATCTAATATTCGCGAAAATATATTAATATTTACATCGAGATAAAGTGTTATTAGTCTAGATTATCCGTTAAGGAAAAAATTTACTCTTTAAATACTCTCTAAAGTATAATGAGATCCTTTAAGGCGAGGAATGTATGCATAATGAAACATTCCAGCTTATGTGATAAGGGTCTAGTATTTAAAACAACAATTTTATCAAAACAATTGAAGATGAACTTAAATAAAAATTTGGAACTATCTTAGTTTAATAACACAATTAGTCTACTTATAGTGAACCGCCGTAAACGTGATGCTTACTAACGATTGGACGAATAGTATATAATCATTTCTGAGTTACCGACACCGGGTGTTTAGGTTAGGTTAAAACACATCACCTACACCGAGTGCCGTACCTTTAAATACGGAGGAAGTGGAAATGGCATCATGCGGAGGCGAGCGCGACCTGGCCAGTAAAGTATTAGATGCGATACGGGGTATATCAGCGCGTATCCTGACGCAGAGGATCTGCTGAACATAGCCAATCAAGACAGAGGCTGCCACTTTAAAGAATATAGTCGGTAAGCTAACTACGAGGGAGATAAAGGGCTGAGTAAGACATCCACTTCCAGAGTTACGGGAGAAAAGGATGTCGAACCTATAACGGGCAGCTGTGTCAGCCGGAGCAGCTAGCGTAAACCATCGAGGATAATGGGGCACCATTGAGGGCAGCGAAACCTTCATGCCAGGAAGCCTCCGATGTAAGGGGGGAGCTCGGGAGCCAGTGTAGCAAGATTGACTACATAATGACTTTAGTTAACCTGTAGCAGTCGTCTTCTAACTTCCAGGGATCCGCCCTTACCAGAGCGCCCAGTTTAGCCTCCAACTGGAGCAAGGTAGTCGGAGAAGGTAGAACAGGGCTTGCCCAGCCCAAAACTTTTCCCACATGTTACAGCCGCCGGGACCTTGCGGACAAGCCTCGAGCCAAGGGACATGCCTTCTGCAGCAAACCTACCTGCATAATGATGGCACCTCTAGTCAATCTGTAAAAACTGCAAAACAGGGCAAATGAGGGAGCAAGATCTCGGATTTGGTCTCGAGGCAAGGAGAAGCACGGCCAACGATGTGCTAGAGAGGCTGATAGCGCCAGCCTGCTCTAGCACATCACTAGAATCGTGCGGACAAAAGCAAAATCGCCATAATGCAAGAGCAAACGAGATCATGCAGGAGGTCAAAAAGTGCTAGGTGTTCAAATGGGTCAGATCTTATGGCCTAGACTTTCAAATTGCACTCGTAACAAATTCTAGCGTAAGTAGGTGCATACTACTCGCTAGGAGGAACTTCGTCATCAGCACATAATGGCGATGCTGATCTAGTTATGGCAGGATTAGCAGGCATTAAGATCCAGTACAACTCAAATTGCTACTGGACTACGTACAACCTCAAGAAGGCAGCCCGGAATAAACCTCACTGAGGCAACTCCCTACTCCTGACTAGGGAATGCTTGCGAGAAGTATAGTGTGGGTTAAAAAGTCTCCACCAATATCAACGTAGGGGTATTCCAGGGCTTGCTCCAGATTATAAGGACCGCATCGAGGCAAAATCATTGTTAGGGGCAATCTGAACACAAAGACAAAGCACTGGGAATCTTCGGTAATGGACTATAGGAGACATGATCGGATGGACGTGTTGGCTACAATTGACCCTCCAGTAGTCACGTATAGGAATGAAGGATGCTGGGTAGAGTCGAAACCGTCTGCGATCACCAGTTCATTGAGTATAGATTACAGGGGGAAGGGAAACCCAGGACACTAATGCTGTTCTCTGTAGGTTGACAGCAGGATGGATGTAGGATGGCAAGCGACTCTAGTGGTGAGATACACGTGGAATAACCGAAGGAACGCTGAGGGAGAGGCGGACAGATACGTGAAAAAGCTCACCGAGGCCTACACGGCGACGATTTCCAGCGGGTAACACAAGTACTGGTAGTGATAGCCATCTGAATTCGGTGGGTACTATTCAGGGACGATGGCATCCGGTTGTACTAGGACCAACGAAACAATGAAAAGTTACCACCAAAGACCGGTGGCGTTGACAAAAGCTGTTCAAAGAGTTTCAAAACCCTACTCAAAACTCGAACGAATTGTTCGAATTCCAAAATTTGGTAAATCGTGCCTAAAGCAACACCTAGCAGTCGAGTACGCCATCTTCCACGATAGGATGATAGCCTACTAGAGGATCCTCCAGGTGTTGGTAGATACAATTGGACAGGAAGCTTATAACTACATAGACACCGAACACGCAACTACCTGTAAACACAAAATATTATTCATCACATTCTTTACAAACTGCCAGGATACTTTTTGAAATTTTAATTAAAAAATTTGTTATGAACATTTTAAAACAAACTTTTTTCACAAACGGGAGAGATAGCCGATTTCTCAGCTGTCGAAATCGTGCGAGAAATAATCATTTCTAAATAATGGAACATCGCAGGGAGAGAAATGATTATTTCTCGCCCTGCGATGATCCATTATTTATTTTAACTGTCACGGCTGACAGCATTTTTTCCAAGGTTAGGTTTTAGAAATGAACGTTCTACTCTAAAAATATCCCGTTTGTGAAAAAATAGTATATATCTCGGGAGAGAATGCTATTTTTCCCTTGGTATCCCTCAGGCTTTCGCCCACGGGATACAAATTTGCACATCGGGAAAATTCACTCATTTTTCTCCCTTGATATAGTAATCTGCTATTTCTTGAAAATTGGTACCTTTTTTAAAAATACTAAATTTTCTGTATTTTTTTTAAATCACAAAATCCGACCTCTCATAATTTGTAGCCACACAAATATATTTTAAGAGTTTTATATTTCCTTTTATTTATGGCTGCCTATCCTGCTGAAACTGCGGACCTTTTATTTTGGAGGAGCTTCGGGAGACGCCATTTTTTAATGCTTATTATCGATACAAATCTCCAATGATTTCAAATTTTGTAGTTTTAATAAGCACTTTTTCCCGAATTGAAATGCATACATTTCCATGTTCACAGTATTCTTTTGAAAAATACCAATTTTTAGAGCCTGTAATGTACAGTAACAAAATCATTCCATACGAAACCAATAGTTTACAATACGCATGAAGAAAGTAATAAAATATTAGGCAAAAACAGGATTTTTGGCATATCCATTAAACTGCTAGACCAAACCCCAACACCTGACACATCACCGTAATCAGAAAAAAAATCATCTGTATTTGAAAATGTAAAAATACAAGATGGCGCCCATATGAAGTTGATGATGTTTCCCGAAAATCGAAGCGTCGAATTTTTATTATTATATCACCACGTTGTAGAGCGTACAAAGTGGCAATGATAAAGTGTGAATTGTTTTGAAGTATCTCTATAAATAGTCTCGCAAAAAAATTAAAACATTTTTTGAAAATTTCGATTTTTTTCGGATATCTTCGGAAGTAGTCGGAATATTTTATGTTTCAAAACGGCATTATGTTACACTCCAGATTGGGCAACTTTACCCTTAATCGACCTTGTATCTCTTTAAATAACCGAAATCCCCATGCTTGAGCTCCAAAAACGGGCACCCTGTATAACTAACAAATTAACCTAATGACAAAAAGTACAATAAATTTAATTGCTTAAATAATAGGATTACTTATGTCCGCCAATGGTCCGTCCTAATTGTATAGAGCAGTAGTATTCAACATTTCCGGCTAAATTGCATCAATTTTAACCCTAGTGTTGCCTTTTAATTCTCCTAGCATAGTTGTTAGTGTTCTAAACCCCATTTCTTTTTAAAAAGCCTCACAAACCCTGTGATTTTAAATTTGGTAATCAAATTACGGTACACTTTCATTGGACATGGCCTTGCTCTCAAACCCATTCTAATACGAAATCCTTGTAATCCAGCAGTATTATTTCTACAGCATTCATAAAAAATATTGCACTAAACCAATTACTGTCTGAAGGTCCATGTTATTCTTTTTATAATCGTTTAAATTTACGTTTACGTGAGTACAATTATCAAAAATACGATGATTTCTTTTAAAACTTGTATTAATGGTTGTCACAACTCTTTTGTATATACAGTAAAATCCAATTATTAAAGCAACAAGATTCCATTTGCTTACTACTGCTTGCTTAACTTTTACAATATATATCTTACTTTATGATAACCCCATACATTATTATACAAGTTTAATAAGAGGGTATATTGTGGCACGAGTGGGATTAGAGAATGACTCGCGCAGCGAGGAGTGCTCCAATGGAACGAGTTCCCCACAATGCCTTTTATTAAACAAGTAAATACAGGGTTGAGCAATCAATCCGTACTATTAATAGGTATTAAAACAGTACACAGAAATATTTTTGTATTCGTACATTGCAAAATATCTTATGAACATGAATAAAAATTATTGAACTAGCAGAAAAAGGAATAATTTCTTAAATATAGCTCCAGCAAAGTGGCGACCACAATTTTGAACACATTGTCAGAGTCTCATACTGAAATTCTCACTGACATGTCGTAGTACCAACGGTGTTATGGCACATATTTCTTCTTCAATCTGCACTATTATGTCTTGTATTGTTGCTGGACGGGTCTCAAAAACCTTCAGATATCCCCATAAAAAAAAACACAAGAGCTTAGGTTTGGCGATTGTGGCAGCCTCTGAATATCCCCATTACTACTGATGAGGCGGTTCGGGAAAAGGTCTTTCATTGATAGCCTTGCTGTATGACCAATTGCTTTCATCTTGTTGGAAAGTGTTGTCATTCACAGGAAATCATCTAAGTTCTGGGATGAGAAAACTTTTGTAGCATTTGAACTGCACGGCCATAATCATCCTCGAAAAAATACGCGCCAAATATTCCATTCGAAGAAATCGCACATCAGACTTTGGCCAAACGGAGAGGCCAAAAATTATGTTCATTTACTTATCCACTGAGGTGGGAATGTGCCTCATCGCTAATATATTACGAAAGAGTTGACGTTCGTCTTTAAGCAGCTGTAACATGTGCTCACAAAAGCCAACGCGAAAAGGATTAAAGTTTGCACTATTTGAATTTTATATGGGGGCAAGTATAAGTAATTATGCAAAATTATTCTTACTGCTAGAAATGGCTTTCCTGCTTGGAATAGGAGCATGAGGTGGAACATGAAAACAGCGAAGACTCCTTGTTCACCAGTCCAACTCATATTTAAAAACTTCCAAATGTGTGTATAATATGTCATTTTTTCTACTTTGGATTCGGTTACGGATTTATTTCTAAAAAAAAAAATGTAGACTTAAACGTAGTGAGTTTTATCTCCAACATGTGGCAGCACTGAAAAACAATTTTTTGTTTCGAATGAATTTAATATTTGACATAAGTATTTCTACTACCATTTCAATAGTTTATCCGAAAACATGATAAATATCGAATATTATTTGCACACCTCCAGAAATAAGGGAAGTTGCAAAGGATGCGACTTCCTTAAACGTTTATAAAATTAAGGTTATGTTGACATTTGTTTCTCGTTTCTCGTGTAATGCATCGATCGATGCCAATTAAAAATCCACACCGAATAAAAATATAGACAAAAGCGGCTATTTTTCGCGGCGAATCAAACACACATTGCACCCTCGCTGTTTCTTCTGTACTATTCATTTTGCAAACTATTATTATTACATACTTCGCCAGTGTATGTTGTGTTGCCGTGAAACGTCATTGCCCAGTGATCGGTGAATTCATGCGTCCACCCATTCTATTATCACCGAGTTCCTACGTTTTCCATGCCGCGGCGGTAAAAAGTGAACAATATTACACCTCAGTTTTTTTAACCTTAGTGGTACTGGTGGCGAACTTCCCAATATGCATTATCGAACATTTTCAGTGTGTAACGCATTGGGGTTCCAATTATCCTATGAATTAACGGCAATTTTACATTTCGATGTCAACATCTGTCACTTTTAAGTACTGCCAATTGCGACATCTCAAATTTTACCACAAATAGTTAAATAATGAGCAAAAAATGTAAAATAAAAAATCTCATTTTTTACTGTTTTTAATATAACAATAAGTCGATTATTAATAAGTAGAAAAAATATATACATGGTGTAGTGGAACAAAACAGAACATAGGATTTTCAATGTGAATTTCTTCATACTGGAATATCATCTTCCCAGGTTATTTTAGTGTAAACATGTAAATAGATGTTTTCTAGAGTAAAAATTTCTGTATGCAGTCATGCTATTATTTATTTTTTGCAACACCATATCCTTAAGTTGTCATTATTTGATAGTTTTCAGTCTCTAAAATATATCATTTTTTCATAGTGCAAAATAACTATGCAATAAAAAAATAACTATGAAATAAAAAAGTAACTATGAAATTAAAAAGTAACTATATATAAATCTTACGAGATTTGGAGGGCAACAACTCGAAACTCGCCGCTTCCGCCGCTTCTCTTAACTCCGGTGGAGTTCCGCACATTTCTTCATCGCTACTAATCAAGTTTTCACTCATTGAACTGAACTGAACTGAACAAATTAAATTAGAAATAGTTTGACACAGAGACAAGTTTGACATAAAAAGCCGACTATGGCGTGTATATTGTTTCCGTGCCAACATAGATTTTGACGTTCCTACACACTCGATTAAATCTAAATTTATAATCGCAGCGTTCGCTAGCGACATTTCAAGGCCCGAGATAGAGAAATTCAACTTAAGAATATGGTGTTGCAAAAAATTATGTATACAACTGGTGGCTAAACAGTGCTTTATTTTACGCGTGAGCCGTTTAGAGTACGAGCGATAGCGAGACATTTCAAGGCCCGAGATAGAGAAATTCAACTTAAGAATATGGTGTTGCAAAAAATTATGTATACAACTGGTGGCTAAACAGTGCTTTATTTTACTCGTGAGCTTTAGAGTACTCGCTATCGCTCGTACTCTAAACGGCTCACGCGTAAAATAAAGCACTTGTTTAGCCACACGTTGTATAAAATACTATTTTAGCATTAATAAAAATCCTAAAAATGATAAAATAAAAATGATCATTTTCACAAAAATAATGGTTGTCATGAAATTAAACAAAAACGGTGCAGTGTTGATTTGTTGGCTTCTGACAAATTTTTTGAATAACTGCTTACAAGTTTTTTCATTAGAAATGTATTCTATTCAAGAAAAAAGAGCTCCTGGAGTGATGCTATGCTGGTAGCAGTTTTCGTGAAGTGCGGGATATGTTTGCTGTCAACTGTCCCGATCGACCAATTCCCTGCATTGTAACGATCCATAGGTTAATTCATAAATTTGAAACGATTGGCTCAGTATTACGGCATTCTAAGAGGACATCAAATGCAGAGCAGAATAATTTACCAATTTACATGTTTAATGAAAAAACTTTTAAAAGGTTATGAAGTATTCAATAAATTTGACAGAAGCCAACCAATCAACAGCTCACCGTTTTTGTTTAATTTCATGGCAACCACTATTTTCGTGAAAATGATAATTTTTCTTTTATCATTTTTTAGGGTTTTTACGAATGCTAGAAAACAAGTAATAGCATGAATGTATGCAGAAATTTTTACATTTATTTATATGTTTTCTCTAAAATGATTAGGGAAGATAATATTCCAGTATAAAGAAATTGACATTGAAAATCCTATGTTCCGATTTGTTCCGCTACACACTGTACGCAACAGCAATTAGTATAGGGTTTTGATTTACCATTGTGAGTATAATATACGGCCATATCAGGTGACGGGATATTTTCTGGAATTACCTGCATATACGATGACACATTATTATCAGTTAAAACACCATTTATATTTTTAACGACCGCTTTCAAGACGTATAAGATTCACAATTTGTATAAGAATCACATATTTATAACGACGCTGTTTTCCGAGGATAACATCTGAGATTTCTCCTTAAAATGTTTACAGACCGAATTCGGCCGAGACTTAACAAGTACTCCGCCTGTCTGGGATACAAATGCCGACCTCCCTCATGCCTAAAGGATTACCCCGTTGCAAAGGCACGTCCTGCCCATAAGTCAAGCCGACGCCTTGACGAATGCTCCTTATACATCAAAGGGATGCAACTGTCACTAAAACACGAGTCTTAGACTTTATGCGGGCGTGTCGACACTGGATCGACAATATGTTAAGGAACCACCCTCATCAACTATTATTTGTCAAAAAATGCGTTGTTTATTTGAATGGATTACAATTATTTTACAAAATTCACTAATATCGAATGTAAAAAAATTACAAGATGTGTATAGGTATACACTTAAAACTCAAAGATTGTGGAGGTCACTCTTTAGGTCAGCATATTTTTACTCTTCTACGTGCAGAATTCCGTTTCATGTTCGGTTGATTGAATGCGAGATATCGGCTTGACGGGCTGTTTTATTAAGCCCCTACCGCACGTTCAGGATCTAAAGTCCACAATCTCGACATTGCTCAGATATGTTTACACGAATCCCCGAGTGCCGAATCAATTAAAATGAGAAGGGTTTTTACATATTTCATATTTCTCTCTCTATCCCACTCTCTCTCTCTCTTTATTATACGGTATCAACTTCGATGTCATCATCTCTCTGCCTTAAGTACGTAAAATAACAATAAAACCTTTTGCCTTGTGTAATATCAACTATTATATTTTTTTTTCTCAATAATATTTGTATTCAAAATTTCATTGTCATTCCTAACGTCATTCGTGCCATTTTCTACCAGGGTCTGTAATCTATTACCTTTTAACAATCATTCGGTATCTTTTTGCATTTTTGTTTGTTTTTCCCTTCAAACATTTTTTACACCTTAATTTATTACCAATAACTTAAATAGAATGCATTATCCTGCCGCTTGTAATTAAATGGGATTGTGCAGTTGTTGATTGTAGTAGTTGTTGTTGGTGCTTATTACTTTATATACGCGGTCCCCGGCATCAGATAAAATTAACGTTGATCTGGGTACACACATGAACCGCCCTTGTATAACGTTACACTAGCAGCTGTCCGCGTCAGATGTAAGAGCGTGGCACGTGGAGTAATGATACAAAAACTAGGGGTGTTCGATTATGGAAATGAATAATCGATTATTGATTATTTTTAATAATCGATTGTATCGATTAATTGAATTTATCGATTAATCGATAATCGAAATCATCGATTAATCGCTTAATCGATAATCAAAATTATCGATAAATCGATTAATTGAATATTTCTCAAGTAATAATCAAATCATCAAAGTTTTGCACAGCCTCGTGATTACTGTCTTTCAATCTTATTATTGTAAATTGGAAGCTGTAATCAATTGGACTGAATTAGGACATTATCATATATAACATTCCTAGTGCATCAAATATTACCGATCATTTTTTGCGAGTGCTTTGCATTCATAAGCACGAGGCACGAGACGAAGACGAGAACCGATTACAATCGTAAAAATGCACGAGCAAAAAATTATTCAGCACGCGGGATATTCCGAAGAATATTGCACAATTTTAAATGAATGTAACCGACGTAATATTTATGAAATTTATAAATTCTATTTAAAAAAGTAAGCTGTGTAACTATGACATAATCACAATGCTCTGCATTGGAGACTTCCAGACATTCAATATAATTTTACTTAGATTATTATAGGGATTTACAGAAATTGTGCTGCTAATTATTTTCGTCTTTTTGATCTCATGGTAAAATTTTTAGATGGGAATTGTATGCGACATATGTCAGAGCACTGCAGGAGCGGGTTTTTGAAAGTGTTCTTTATTTGCTTTGCGTTGTTTGCAAAGTTCGTCTATTAGTTCTATTTGTTTGCATTTCAGCAAAATGTTGTCTAGTTAAGCTAGGATTAGCAGGAAAAAATAGATTATATTTAAGAGTCGTTTTGCTTGATCAGTAGTTTTGATTAAACGTAAAATTTGTATCTTTAGCCTTCTACGCATTACATCATAAACAGTGCCTTTAGGTATACCTAAATGTACTAAACAGTGCTCTAACGGTATTTTGAACTGCGAACACAGGGTACGTATATTATTTCCACGTTCATTCTTAAACTTTTGGTTTTCCCGTCGGGTTGTCCTTAAGATAAACAAATTGGTCGTTTTAAAACGTTCCAAATAACCAGGAGCATCACCTCCGAATTCTCAAATAACAGAACGTGTTTCAATAATTCAAATAACGCATTATGCATTCGCCATTTTAACAACCAAGTTCCAAACCAAAGCGAGAAAAACTTGGAGAGTTATTAAATGCGATTAAAGTGACCCGATTGCTTGGTTGGCTTTTCTAAACAAGATACTTCATTTTCAAACATCCTGTCGCTCCTCAGTTGTCTACGACTTCTTCACGTCCACGTTCACGTAAGTGTATTTTATTCGTTAACATTCAATTCAAATGCAAAGCTACACATTTTTACATATTTTATGGTTCACTTTTATAGTTTAAAGTTTTCATATTCAATTTAGTTTAATTTTCAAGTTAGTCCTGTGGGTAGAAATGAGCGATCTTTAACCAATGTTATTTGGCTAGTAGTACTAGTAATAACATGCAAATTTCTTTTGTATCATTATCATATCCGGCGTGGCACTAGCCAGAGAAGTAGAGCAAAAAATTATTCAGCACGCGGGATATTCCGAAGAATATTGCACAATTTTAAATGAATGTAACCGACGTAATATTTATGAAATTTATAAATTCTATTTAAAAAAGTAAGCTGTGTAACTATGACATAATCACAAAGGAACGTCAAATAATTTTATACCTCATAAGTTATTATTATAATGTCGCTTTGACGAAAATCCGTTTGCCAAAATAATAGTTGTTCAGCGAATTACCCCTGCTAAAAAGACCAAATTATTGATTTGGAATCAGTTTAAAATAGTCTTGGCTTCGACAGAAGTGAAAATCAGCACTTGTGCGTATACTCAACAATGTTCATGTTGTGTTCATCGGCAACTTATTATACTGTTGAAAGCGAAATTATTCTTGAAATTCAAGTTGCTGAGAAGAGAAAAAATCAAGAGAAAATTTGAAGATTTTGGTAAGATTGAAAATATTGCACTATTTTTTCAAAATGTGTTTCAATAAGATATCAACATAGAAGGAATAGTCAAGTCAAATCTCTACAATAGTTGTTGCAAATCAGAATTAATCAGAATTAGAAATAATCAAACTTCAAATTGATTTGTATTTGAAATCCAAAAATTGTATTAGGAAATACACTAAAGAGAAATACCCAATCTTGACAAATATCTTGTTTTAGCTCGATTTATTTGGCGGAATCCTCATTTTCTGACGAGTATTACAGAATTAAAAATAAGAAATTCTCTAACTAATAACTATTTAACTATCCGATCAAAGTCTATAAATATCTCTTTTATCGGATGATCTCGCCTTTGAAAATATTACCAAAATGCAAAGTCAGCGATCTCACTAGTATTAGTCTTATGTTAATATTTATAGTGTTCGTAATTTTCTTTGTTTTTCTTATTATAAGTTCGTTTAGTCCCATAATTCAAATACATCGATTAATCAAAGGATCTAATAAGTAAATAATCTATTGATAGATTATTAAAATAATAAAACAATAATGAATCAATTTATTATTCTCTGGACACGGTCGCCAAAACTGTAATTTTGATAAAAATAATCTTTATTCCAATAAAAATAGACAATATGTAGAAACGCGCACGCCTGGAGATATTAATTCATATTAACAAATTAGTATAAATAATTGTCACAGTTTGTTAATATAAGCTTAGCATTATAAAAATGAGATTTAACCGATAGACTACAATTGTTTTTAATTGATATGCATTGCTAGTGCGGACTTTTCTTAGCAGAAAGTTTAAACACCGGTGTATTTATTCATATTCACATGATGTATAACTCTATTGACATACTAAAGTGTACATTTCATTCATGGTTCTAATTATTTTTTTGTCGATTAAACAACATTAATGTCTCCGGCGGCCGAATCATGGGTTTCTTTATAAACGGACGTTTTTTCTTTCGATGAAACTCGAAAACTTGTAATACGCTTCCATTAGTTTTTATACCCACATATTTACAGCTTACCAATTTAATAAAAGTAATGAATAAAGTGGATATGATGACTTAATGTTAATATAATAGGGCGGTAATTAAAATAATCTATTGATCGATTAATCAAATTATCGATTAATCAAATTATCGATCAATGAAATTATCGATTAATCGATTAATCAAATGATCGATTAATATATTAATAAAATCATCGATTAATCAAATTATCGATTAATCGATTATTTTTTAGAATTAATCGAATTGTCTATTAATCGATTAATCGATTATTTATCGATTAATCGATTATTTATCGATTAATCGATTATTTTGCATAGCCCTAGCAAAAACACATCTTTTCCCGAGATCATGTGCCGTTTCATCAAAACACGTTCGTTCTGTTGTTTGACTGGTGTTTGATACCACCATTTTAATTATATTTCATTTTTAATATTTATTTCTAAACTTTGATTTTTCACTGTAAACTCAATTTTAATTTAGTTTAAAACTGTTACCAATTTCCTAAAAAAACTAAAACGCTCAAGTATTACTACTCAATTTAATTAAAATAATTTTTTGCTTTGTTCAACAATAGGGTTATAAAATATAAGTTATAATAGGAATCAGAATCATATTACATTTAAGTGAATTTAACCGATTAATGCACAAGTGTGAGATAATAGTATATTACATAACTAGAATTGTAGTTTCACGAGCGCGTAATTGCGTTACAACTCGCGTTATATACTATGCTTTACCTTCGACCTTACATTTATTCGCTTAAACTAAAGAAATATTGAAACTGAATCTTGTCAGGGTGACGTTTAAATTTGTATTAAATTAGCCGGTAATGGCAATGTAGGACGACTGCCAACTAAGCAAACGAATTACCGTTCAAACAATTTTCCGTCGAATAATATGTTGTCCAAGACATTTATTGAACAAATTTAGGGATACGGATCGTTGTACTCATTCTGAAGTATTAATATACTAAGATACCATTGCGATGGAAGTACCAATAAGGCATAGCGTGGAGTTTATTGTGTCGGTTATTCTTTTAACCAATAAGTTGCAATCTGACGTTTAAATGTCACTGTCACTTTTAATATTTAAAGACGAACAGACGAATGCAAGGGACACGGCGGACATTAATTATAATTGGCTAATAAGTATATAATATAGCGAGGTACATAAGTGGTAATAGTTCATATTACACATTTATACAGGGTGTCCTAAATAGAGTAGGATTGCATGGGTATCTTTCTTATTCTTAAAGCTAGAGATCTGGTTAAATGGGCAATGTTGTGCAGTTTTCTATGCTGATTCAGATTATGTTGAGAAATTTTCAAAATTCCGAGCAGTTTAGAAAATATTTTAAAAAAACTGAAAATCGCGATTTTCAAAAAAATCAAATATCTCAATAATTATTAAAGATGCGAAAAAAAGTTTTAACTAAAAGTTACTTGGTTTAATTAGGCAAACATAGAAATCAAGTCAAAATAAAATTCAAGATGGCGGTTTCCGAGATATTAATACCAACTTTCTTATTTCAAATATGATATGACTTCGCAGGAGCGAGAATATCTACAGCATCTTCGGCGAGAATTGGCATCCCGAACAGACGAGGGCGAGACTGGCCTAACTATTAGATTCTATAATAGGAAACCCAAGATTGTCAAATACGAATCTCGCTCCAAGCATCCAATAAAGCATCCAAAAAAGGACTAAATATCTATTACCACAACATCGGAGGGATGAAGAGCAAACTTAAGGACTTTACAAATAACATCATGCTTAGTAATTATGACATCTTTATCGTCGTTGAAACCTGGCTCTCAAATCAAATTTCAGACAGTGAATTTAAACTGGACACTTACAATATTTTTAGAATGGATCGGTCGTGTTTAAATAGTAGTAAAAATTCTGGAGGTGGGGTGTTAATTGGCATCCGCAAAGTAATAAGGGCGTGCGTGATCCCTCTAATTAAAGTGGATACAGAGCAATTGTTCGTAAAATTAGAAATTAACAACAAATGTATGGTGATTGGAGTAGTGTATCTACCCCCGTTAAGCCCTATAGAAAAATATGAGTCGCATTGTACTGCTGTAAACTTTATCGCGGAATCTCTCCAACCGGATTCGTTTCTGATTTGCGGGGACTACAATCTACCTACTGATGTCTGGCAGAATGATGACCTTGGCGTGAACGTCTCCAACAACTCCAGCCCTAAAGCTAGGCTCATATCAGAGTGTATGGGATTTCTAAACCTTATGCAGCTGAATACAATTCCAAATCCTCATGGTATCTACTTAGACTTAGTATTTGGTAGTGTAAGCAATACCAGTATTTCTGCGGCAGTGGATCTCTTAGATCATAATTCAAATCATCATGTGGCGTACAATATTGAGTTCAACAGTGAACTTCACTGTGAAACCATCGTTAGTGACATCAAGCTTCACGACTTCTCAAAAGCAGACTTTGAGGGAATTAACTATTTTATAGCGTCCATCGATTGGTGCCAATACTTGGATACTTTCAGTAGTTTAGATGGTGCTGTTGAGGCTTTTTATGATGTTCTGTTTTACGCAATTAATACATTTGTACCGCTGAAAGTTTTATATAGTAATAAATTTCCAAAATGGTTTACCAAAGAGTTAATAGACTTAATTAAAATTAAGAAAAACATACATTGTAAGTACAAGAGATCAAACGACTTGGGTGACTATCTTCAATTTCAGGCTCTGAGGTCTCAATGTAAAGAATTAAATAATTCCCTTTACAGTAAATATTTAAAAGATGTAGAAAATAGTATTAGCCGTAACAGTAAAACATTTTGGAACTTCGTTAATGATTCGAAAAAGGTAAAGGGTTTCCCAGTGGACATGTTCTTAGGCGGTAAAATAAGCAGAAATTTACAAGACACGGTCGATTTGTTTGCGGAGTTTTATTCAAATGTTTACTGTGACGACCATGTCCTTATTTCCGATTTCATTAGTGATAAATCAGTGGATCCGTCGTTTCAATTTTCTGTAAACTTTATTGATGTCTTCAACTCGATTAGTGTACTAAAGCACTCTGCTTCAGCCGGTCCGGATAATATTCCTAACACATTTTTACTTAATTGCATTTTCACTATCACACATCCTATTACGCTGCTTTTCAAGAGATCAATTATCGAGCAGTTTGTACCGTCAATTTGGAAAGATAGCTACATTACTCCGATCTTTAAATCAGGGAATAGGTCTGATATTAGTAAATACAGGGGAGTCTGCATTCAGTCAGCGATTCCAAAGATTTTAGATAGTATCCTAGCATGCCAACTTAAATGGTTATGTAAAAGTATTATAGCCAATGAACAACATGGTTTCTGGTCTGGGAGATCAACTACAACCAATCTAATTACATATAATCATTTTATATCGAACGCCTTGGAGGATTTCGGTCAGGTGGATGCTATCTACACTGATTTCTCTAAGGCGTTCGATCGGGTCTCCCATAATTTACTCCTGTACAAATTGGAAGTGTTGGGCTTCAATTCTAGTATTTTAAATTGGCTAAAGAGTTTTTTGAGTAATCGCAAACAATATGTAAAGATTGACAGCTACGTCTCAAGTGAAATATTGGTGAAGTCGGGGGTCCCGCAAGGGTCTCATATAGGTCCGTTATTGTTTGTAGTCTTTATAAATGACATAATGGCTAATCTTAACTTCTGTTCAGGCCTATTGTACGCGGATGACTTAAAACTCTATGCCATAGTAAAAAATCCAGATGATGCAGCTCTTATTCAAAATGATCTCAATGAGATCTCTAATTGGTGTGCTAGGAACAATCTGTTGCTAAATATGGAAAAATGCAAAACTATATCGTTTTACAGATGTAAAAATGCAATAATCGTCGATTACTCTATTAACGACACTATATTGGAACGAGTGGAGGATATTACCGACTTGGGGGTTATTTTCGATAAAAAAATGAATTTTATTTCACATATTCATTATACAGTCAATAAGGGTCTGAAGCTTTTGGGCTTCATATCAAGAATAGGCGCGGATTTATCACTCAATGCAATTCGATGCTTATATTTGTCACTAGTTCGCTCAGGTCTGGAATATGCATCATGCGTATGGTCTCCTCATCAGCAATATTTAAAAGACGAACTTGCAAAGGTTCAAAATAAGTTTTTACGTATAGCTGCCTTTAAATTACATATCCCGATTGACACTTTAAATTACACTCATCTTAGTGGCCATCTAAATATCACTTCCTTACAGGATCGCCACATAATTGCAGATTTGCAATTTTTGTTTAAAGTTGTCAATGGGATTTTGGACTGTCCGGAAATTCTGGAAAATATTACTTTTAATTATCAAGGCAGTGGTACTATTACCCGAAGCAAAGATACTTTTCGTTTGTCTCTTCATAGAACCAACTACGGTTACCACAAACCACTTACAAGAATGATGAGAATGGCCAACAAATTGCAGAGGAGCAATAATTTTTTAATTTTTGGCTTTAGTAAGGAGTCCTTTACCAGAGGCCTACGCGTTATTGACCTGAGCGTGATTAATGATTAATAATTAATGATTAGTGTCAACGTGTTTAAACTACCATTGTGCTATTATTAAATTATAATGTATTTATTTATTTTATCAATGTTAATTATTGTTGTATTGTCACTTAATTTAACTGCGGTACTATTTATCGGTGTAATACTAATGTATTTTGAAATGTTTTATATTCAAAAGGGTGAATCCCGTGAATAAATGAATTATTATTATTATTATTATTAAATGGCCGCCATATTTGATTTTTACACGCATAAGTAGACTTTTTTTTCTCTTTTCAACGATGTACAACAACCTATGTCAAAATAAAAAATTAAACATTTAACATTTATATATGCTCTATATATTCGTAATGGGTCGCTTACGTTTGGTGAAAACAGTTCGGTAATTCATCAATTACAAAGTGGGAGTAGGTAAAATAAATAATTACGGTTAGCTTATCTAAGCAGGTTTTTGTGGAGCCAAAGAATCTGTTAGACCTATGTCTAATAAAGACATTGCCCGTGACCATATTCCAGGGGTAGGGTGCAACCTAAGCACCAAACTTTTTAGAAAAATTATCACATCATTTATACAGGGTGTTTGTAAAAAAAAACTATCTAGTTTCCAGAATAAATTTAATTATTATGCATACAAAATATCACTAATACAACAAGTTTAAATCAAAAATTAGTGTTAAGATTGAAAATCCTTACTTGTTACAGATGCATTAAATAAATTATATTAAGACGTAGTATAGCCTAAATATATGAGTCATTCTGCAACAAAATCTAAGAACAAATAACTTAATGATACAATTAACTCCCTAAAGGCAGTGACGGTTCGAGGGTTTTTTTTTGTACGGCCGAGGTAGCAGAGATGACCGCACCTATCCGTATTACCACCTCTACGCCTCGGCCATACAAAAAAAAAAACCGCGAGCCGTCACTGCCTGAAGGATATAAATTTTGTAAATACAAAAAAAAATTGCATGTGATGAATTGTTTGCCTGTTGATTTAATATTTGTTTAAGAATGTTTTTTTCTATCCACAAGAACAAGTTAAAAAAATTAATATTATTAAATTCGAAAACTTAAAACTGAAAAAGATTTTAACAAGGACACTCGGTACTAAACTTGGGAAGTTCTTTCAGATGAAATAAATTTGATTTGATTTTATGTCTTTGCAAGACATAATTTTGTAGGATTACGAACAGAATTAATATTCATATATTCATGGTATATTTCGTCTTAATTTCATTGCTAAAAAAAAATGTACAAAAACAGGGTAAAATAAGTACGTAAATAAAGTACTATATTTTAACTTTTCCATGGTTCTATGCCATCACTGCTAAGGATGCCGAATGACAATGATTTTTTTTTTAGGATTAAAAAAGGAAGGATGGTTGATGGGATTGCGGGTTAAGGAGAGTGAATGATATTAGGGAAATTGGCGTAAGCTACTTGGCTGTTCTGCCACAACCGATTATTTGTAATAAATTCATATATTGATATGAAAGGACAAACCACTAGACATCCATGGACCCGTGCGGCCATTTTTCATTCAGAAAAAGTGACCGCCCGGATGGGATTCGAACCCACGACCACGAGGCCCAGAAGCAGGAGCGCTACCCACTAGGCCACCGCGGCCCCGACAATGATTTTCATTGCAAAAAATTTAAGGGCAGAAAATGCATTATTGAAAAAACCTGGAGGTTAATTTTCAAGAAAAAAAAAATAGAAATTAATGCTGAGAAAAAATATATTTTTTTTTATGATACTTGGTTTAATGTAAACTAAATGAAGTCTAAAATTTGATCGGATAACAGTGGTAAATGTAACCTAAAAGTACCACTAGGAAAAGGTGAAAGTTTAATTATTATGCACGCGTGATCTAGCTGTCAGATTATTGCAAATGAATTATTAAGCTTTCAATTTTAAAAGAAAGACAACTATCAGGATGAGATAAATGAAATAGTATATTATGCAAGTGTTATAAACGGCACTTTAATCATGAAATAATCAGGCACGAGCGGAGCGTAGCGGAGCGAGTGTTTAAGAACGAGTGTCTAGAGAAGTTTATAACACAAATTGCATACTATACTTTTTCTACGACTAAATTGGTAAAATTTTGAAATTATTTTATTAACTTAAATAAACATTATTATTAAATTAGTCTACTTGGGTAAATACACATTAACAGTTACCTTAGAGAAATTATGGCAATTGCTAAATGAAATCATGAATTCTCCTAAATTCTTTGATGTTTTGTATTATTTATTTGATTTAAGTTGAAAGTATTCCTTGTTTCATTTATTTATTTTTTATTTTGACAGATTGTTGATAAGTGACAACTAACTTCATTTTGAGTTTCAATTGATTTTAGCGATTTAAAAATCGAGCTAATTTCATGACTAAATTGCACAGTCACAATTTGTCAAGGTGTATTTAAAGAATCACTTAGCGTCATGGAAACATATGCAATAAATGACATTTTAGAAGTGGGAGTAGAAAAAACAATTTAAAGAATAGTTTAATAATCACTTATTGCTTGTATAAATGTGTTATAGATACTGCAAAATATCATTATTTACCACTAAATAAAGCACCCACTTCTTAATTAAGAGTATGAAAATGCAGAGAGAGTATGAATAAGCAAGATATTAAATATGAAGTTATTTTCAGCTATTCTGCCTGGCTATGGTCTATTTTTTCCCACAAACGATTACGCGAAATTTAAAATACTCTAATATGATTGGTTAAAAATCAGTAATTTCACAATATACCGTGAGAGCAAAAAGTCGAAAATAGTTGGCAGCCCATAAAATATAAGGTAACTGATAGAAGTTCAGTGACGTCCCTAATAATAAAATTGAAATTATAGAGCTAGATTGAATCTTAAATGTATTATTATTGATGATTTGTTCTGAAAATAACTGCTAATGTTTAAAATCGGAAACATTGGCAGATAAAAATACGCATAACTATTTTTAAAACAAGTAACCTTAAAAAGTCACAAGATTTCAACGTTAATAAAATGCACACTGCTCTGCATTGGAGACTTCCAGACATTCAATATAATTTTACTTGGATTATTCAGGGATTTTCAGAAATTGTGCTGCTAATTATTTTCGTCTTTTTGATCTCATGGTAAAATTTTTAGATGGGAATTGTATGCGACATATGTCAGAGCACTGCAGGAGCGGGTGTTTGAAAGTGTTCTTTATTTGCTTTGCGTTGTTTGCAAAGTTCGTCTATTAGTTCTATTTGTTTGCATTTCAGCAAAATGTTGTCTAGTTAAGCTAGGATTAGCAGGAAAAAATAGATTATATTTAAGAGTCGTTTTGCTTGATCAGTAGTTTTGATTAAACGTAAAATTTGTATCTTTAGCCTTCTACGCATTACATCATAAACAGTGCCTTTAGGTATACCTAAATGTACTAAACAGTGCTCTAACGGTATTTTGAACTGCGAACACAGGGTACGTATATTATTTCCACGTTCATTCTTAAACTTTTGGTCTTCCCGTCGGGTTGTCCTTAAGACAAACAAATTGGTCGGTTTAAAACGTTCCAAATAACCAGGAGCATCACCTCCGAATTCGCAAATAACAGAACGTGTTTCAATAATTCAAATAACGCATTATGCATTCGCCATTTTAACAACCAAGTTCCAAACCAAAGCGAGAAAAACTTGGAGAGTTATTAAATGCGATTAAAGTGACCCGATTGCTTGGTTGGCTTTTCTAAACAAGATACTTCATTTTCAAACATCCTGTCGCTCCTCAGTTGTCTACGACTTCTTCACGTCCACGTTCACGTAAGTGTATTTTATTCTTTAACATTCAATTCAAATGCGAAGCTGCACATTTTTACATATTTTATGGTTCACTTTTATAGTTTAAAGTTTTCATATTCAATTTAGTTTAATTTTCAAGTTAGTCCTGTGGGTAGAAATGAGCGATCTCTAACCAATGTTATTTGGCTAGTAGTACTAGTAATAACATGCAAATTTCTTTTGTATCATTATCATATCCGGCGTGGCACTAGCCAGAGAAGTAGTTGTTTCAATAAGTTATTTGTTTATAGTCTTAGTTAGACTTAATTTTGCTTTGCAGAGTTACGAACAGGTTGAATATTTAAATAAATTTATTTATTGCTTCTGCAACAAGTGAGGTTGCTTCAAATTTATTTGTGACAGATTTATATACCTGTCTTCTCATGTTGTATAATATATTTCTACAGTAATTAGCCGTGGTTAAAAAGTAGTCAATTTATGAATTTAGTTTAATAGGAAATTATTTTGAAAATATCAAAAATAAAGTTAAATACCATTGTCACTGTTTTTGTAATTAATTAAAACAAAAATATGTAACAAACTTTTAGAACACATGATATAGTATTTCGAATATTCTTCAATGTGGGCACCAAGTGACACATCACTATTTTGATGCAAACCGATAAATTACGACCTCCCATTACAGTCAGTTACATGAACGGCCGAGCGTGGGCGGCTTTTAACGTTAGACCCCAGTCGAATAGGCAAGTTTCCGCAAAGGAATATTTTAGATTTCTAATATCAATAGTATTTCTCGCACTTTAAAACTAGAAAAGCACGGATACTTATGGATGTCAAACTATATTGATCATTTACCACTAGCAAATTTTTCTACGGATTGATATTGAACGCTGTTATGAAACGTTAATTTTAATAAATACTGTTAACCTTAACTTTGGAGTGCCACGGAAGCAACAGATTACTAGACTAATTACTGTTTTTTTTTTCGGAATAATATAGAAATGATCTCCCTATATGAGATCTGATCATAAACATAATCAGCGAATTTTTTATTTTTAATTTTTGTCACACTTTTCAAATCCAGCATACTGTGCGTATGAATGATATTGTAAGAAATCAGTAAGTAATTGTATTTGTTAGGCTCTGCCTAACTAGTCATCGATCACAAGATCCTTCAGCTGCGTTATTATGCATATTTATGTGTTTCTGCAACGCAGCTTGTAACTTTAGAGGAGAGCAATCCGCTAGTCTAATATAGTATTAATTGTATAATAATGGCGAATGAAGCCGAGTACCCAACCAACTTCGGCCACAAGCTAACCTCTACTTTCGCAATCGCAGATCCGGTGTTGCAGCTAAAATCGACAACCACCGGTGTTTTATTTTGATTTGTGCAATTTGTAAATACTGTATGTAGCGACAGTATGAAGAAGTAAATATTGTGATCTGAGTGCTTAATATTAATGTTCAAAAGATACATTTGCTTTAGATTAAGGGATCTCATTAATTATCCGAGCATATAAAAATACTCTCCGGCTATTAAAGATACCAGCTCGAACATAATTACTGGAAAACTATTAGCCACGATTTACCACACCATTATAGTCTGGAGGTAAAAATGTGATCCATTTGAGTGTAATCAAGAAGAGCAGGAATTTGTAAGATAATGAGGGAAGCAATTTCACTAAATGGGCAGCACATGATAGGTTGGACCAAATAGACCACCCATTATCATGGGCGCGAGTGTTTTCGATAAAGCGTATGAAGATATCAACTCCGCCGCAAAATGGCATTCTGAAACAATGGGATATAGTACGGGGCGGTAAAAGGTTGTACATAAATCAAATCCAAAATATCAGCTACGTCTGTTGACTGCCATCCAGACCAGCACCTACCATAAAATATATTAACAAGACATGACGGATATAACGTATGCGGTCCGCTACAACTCATCATGATTCTAATTTCTTATTTATTAGTATTTAATATGCAGGTTGCCTTTTTTAGTTTGGGGTGGCCGTCGGGTATCCTTTTATTAAGCCATTATATCATCGAGTGCCGACATCTGTTTTTTTGATGTTTTAAAATCAGTATTACACATTCAGTATTATTATTATTATCAGGTAGATAGCAAACAAATTTATTCGGGGGTAATACCACAAGAGGTTTAATTTGGCCGGATACATTTTATTTGTTTGCACGAGCCATTGAATCGACACAAATTTCGAGAATGAATTGAGATGGGTTTTGCCTAATCTCAATTCATTCAAGAAATTTGCTATGAAATGACGAGTGCTTAAAATAAAATTTATCCTGCCGAAATTATAACCGCGAATGGTATTTGTTGAGATAATTTAACGAATAAGAAATATATTTATATTAATTAAATGTACAATGGGTGAAAGAACATTGTTTATTTGTGATGGAATTGTATGATGCACTAATCGTCAAAATCGTATGTGGGTAAAATGAAAATGGTTGAGTGCCACGGTAATCGCGAAATTCGCGCCTGCACGTTTGCGAGTGGTACAAACACTAGGATCTAGCCGTTAAAATGATATTTATAATAACTGTTTTGTATAAATGTATATTATTACTTACATTTAGTATACATTCCATACATTTCTGACGTATTATATTATAGGTTATAACCTCTCACCAAAGACACACACACACACACTACAAGCGGCATGAAGTTAGGAAACCAATAACAGCTGATCGTTAATTGACCGGGTGCACTTATTTCCGACACACATAAAAGGGAAGACGCCAAATACACTAATATATAAATGTTTATTTCACACTATTAGAACATGATAGAACAAAGTGGATATTAAATGCAATGCAATTCTGCAAATCACCCATCGCATCAGCGCTAATCACACACTTGCGACATCTCGCGGCCGAAGTACGAAATGCAGTTCTGTCAGTGTCACCGGTTTTAATATCGAATGTACGAAACTAAATCTATAATTAGTGAAAAGACAATATTTACCTCCCTGGCACATGGGTCGGAATGACAATTGTGAACAATTTTTCACGCAGAAGCGTGTACGAAACGGATTTCAATTATATTTCACCGCAGAGGTATTCAGAACTGACACGAACGGCCACTAAACAACTGAAGTTAGCTGTTTACTAAAATTGTTAATATAAAGATGAACAAATTAGAAACAACTTTACTTGTTGCAGAAAGCATTAGATAAATACAAGAAAACGAAATGTAGCCTGAATATATGAATATTCAACCTGTTCGTTAATCTGCAAGCATTTTATGTTTATTATTATTATATTTATTATGTATTTAATATAAAGATGGTTGTCATGGTGAAGGTAAATAAATTTTTAACTATTTGCAAATTTTGTTTGTCCGCCGTTTTAAATGCACCTTTTTATACATGAGTTTAATTATCAGATATAGATAATGCAAGAGCATTATACTACAATGTGTATTTGTATCCGTTGTGTTCATTGCATCTTTCTGATAGCGCTAGCGACCCCAAGGTCCCCATGCCTTATTATTATTGTTACTACTTATTTTATTCACTGTGTTTGTAAACAAATACATAAAACACATAAATAACAGCTTCACAAAATCTTGAACCGCACCTGAATATAAAGATATAAATACTTAACAAAGCCAATTATGTTTATAAGAAACCCGATAGCAGTAATCAAGAACACAAACATAAAACGGAAGAAACAAAAATATCAATGGTACAATGTAAATATAGTAAAAGTATTAACTATATTATTAAACCAGTATTTGTGATTGTATTAATAGACATTACCAAATATAATGGTACACTGTATCTATAAAAAATCTATTAAGCAAATTAAAATCTGGAAATTGCCTCATAGGTGACTAAATTGACCTCCTTTGTAACTTATTTTCAGAGTATTATGTAAATTATAAATCATGTCTGAATGCATGGATCATTAGAAAGTGTGACTTGCGAAGACATAGCTTTAGTAACAATATGGTAGTAATTTATATACAAACATAAGTATGTGTATTTGCATATTGGTGACCGCATGATTTATATTTGCCTGAGATCGAAAAATAAAATCGTTGAAATGTGTTTGTTAAAATAAAATAATAGGATATTGTACCATATGTATAAAAATTATTTAGATAAAGGGTGGCTTTGTATTTCGGAACGTACGTTGCAGGTTTGATCCGTCGCATCACGTCTTCGCCACCAGTTGTTCATATGAAATAAAGTCAACAACGTGCTGAAGTAATCTAAGACCGTGATTTTGTTTATCATGGCCATGCCTTATCTAAATAATTTTTATACATATGGTATAACGAGCATGGAATGACATACATTTCTCGCGAGTATGAAGTTTGCAGCATGAGCCGAAAGGCGAATGCTGTAATTCATAAGAGCGAGAAATAGTCATTCCATGCGAGTTGTACACTATGCTTTACCTACGACAACTTTGTTGAGCTTCTTTGTGATAGTTAAGATAGTTAAAAACCGAGAGCGGACAATTCGTACACGATAACTTTTATCAGAGGCACCTGCTTAATGTTACCGCGGAAACAAATGTCAGTCAAAAACCAAGCCGCCAACCGCAACATTATTAATGGTTCATATCATTTCTCGAGTTTATACATTCTTAGTGTTTAAAAGTATATATAAATAGTATGGAAACAAACAACGAAAACAACAAATGTGCCGAGGTACTACAACTAACGCCCCATGTATGTACAAGCGGCGAAGCAAACATCTTTAAATCTACTTCGTCATTTTGACACATTGAAGGTTAGGCTTCACGCGTGACAGTGCAGTGTCGGAAAATATTCTCGCACAGATAATCGATGCGAGAATGAAATGCGTGAACAACGTACTACATATACTAATAATTAACAAGCATGTAATGAGCATATATCCAAGTTGTCGCACGTAATAGTATATTACATAACTAGAGTTGTAAGTAGCAAATTACGCGCAAGTGGAAGATATTGCGTACGAGCCGCGTAGCGGCGAGTAACGTAATTTCACGAGCGCGTAATTGCGTTACAACTCGCGTTATGTACTATGCTTTACCTTCGACGTTACATTTATTCGCTTAAGATAAAGAAATATTGAAACTGAATCTTGTCAGGGTGACATTTAAATTTGTATTAAATTAGCAGACAATGGCAATGTAGGATGACTACCAACTAAGCAAACGAATTACCGTTCGAACAATTTTCCGTCGAATAATATATTGTCCAATACATTGATTGAACAAATTTAAGGATACGGATCGTTGTACTCACTCTGAAGTGTTAATCTACTAAGATAGCATTGCGATGGAAGTACCAATAAGGCATAGCGTGGAGTTTATTGTGTCGGTTATTCTTTTAACCAATAAGTTGCAATCTGACGTTTAAATGTCATTGTCACTTTTAATATTTAAAGACGAACAGACGAATGCTGGGGATTCGGCGGACGGCGATTGCAATTGGCTAATAAGTATATAATATAGCGAGATACATAAGCGGCAATAATACCTGTTACACATTTATGTACAACATTTAACATTTAAATATGCTCTATATATTCGTAATGGGTCGCTTACGATTGGTGAAAACAGTTCGGTAATTCATCATTTACAAAGTGGGAGTAGGTAAAAATATTTTACCCACGACAACTTGGATATATGCTCATTACATGCTTGTTAATGATTAGTATTTAGGCTTAGCAACGTTACCAATCCCATAACTTCAAAAATTTACAATCCAATATTTTCCTATTTACAGAACAATATTCTTTCAATCAGAAAAAAACTATTGATTACAACACGGGAAATATGAATACATTTCCCTTGGTTGTCTATACATCTAGCTATAACTAGCCAACCTCGGGAAATATACTATTCATATTTTCCTAGTTGTAATAATAGCTATTATAAAGACGAAAATAGCCAGAATATATGAATATTCGACCTGTTCGTGAGTAGTACTACCATTGCTTAAATATATACAGTTAGACAACGCTTATGGAGGAACAGGAAAGTAAATATTTGAGTTCTAAAGTTTCCGGCAGATGTCAGATAAATGCACATTTGATAAAATAAAGAAGGAAGTGTTCTTTATTTCAACAAATTCAAGGAAATTTCGATCGCCCCCTGGATATCGATAGCGCATTTAACTGCTTTGTCGTCATTGGATGCCATGCTATAAATGTCATGGGAGGTAATTAATTGATATTTATCACCTTTTTTTCTGATATCCGATTTATAATGTAAAATTGGTATAAATTTCTATTCATTCGGGCTGATTTGAGCACCGGGAATCTTTATATGTATACATTAGGGTGACCAACTTTTTTTACAAATGAAAAGAAACATTTTATGCATTGCAACAATAAAATGCACTATAATATGATCAATGCTTAATTGCCAATTAATTATTAATTAAATGAGTGCTTTTCCATTGGATTAATATTTCTTTTCAGTGTATCATCTTCTAACAATTCGTTAGTTATTAGCAATTGAAAAACTTTCAACCGCTGCATTAATTCCAGGGAATAAATAAACACCACAAACATCCACATGGAATATGGCAATTTTTGAAATGGCTGAATGTGTTGATTTTCCCATTATATTCAATTTTCAGAATTAAAATTTACATTCAGTCTTCTAATTTCTTTAAAGAGACAATTGCCGCCTAAATTAATGCCTGGTTTTCTTTACATAAAAAAATAAGAGATTAGTCTTTAAATATCAAAAAGGACATAAACTATACTTTTTACGGGTCAAATATCAAAAAGGAGGACATGTACGAGGACACTTTTTGGTGTCACCATTCATACATGCATACATACATCTTGCACATAAATAGCACAAGAGATCTATAATAGTGATGCTAACCTATTTATGTATTGTTTATGAGCCTACCCCGGCGGACCCCAGACTATCATCCTGGATTCTGTCACGATTAAGAAAATGTCCTAGAAATTATATCGCATTTAAAAAAGTAATTGTAAAAGTTTTATTATATATTTAAGTAAACTTGTGATAAGTTTGAATAATTTTTAGTGAAAATACTCAAAGATAATTTTTATTATTTACTAAAAACGCTTACCTTAAATTTTTGTGAAATTTACAAATGTACAATCACTTCATTTTGGAATAATTAGTTGTAAGTAAATATAAAGTTATCGAAATTGTAAAAAAATGCAATATTAATTATTGGTATATAAAAAGTTACTCCTCATCTCAAATTTGAATTTCGGCATGAATGGAATGTAGTCATACATGGAAAAATTGTAATAAATTGGTGGCTTGAATACTTATATATGTATATATCAGTGATGGCTCGAGGGGTGACTCATGGTATGGTCGAGGTAACAGAGGTGGCAGTACAGATAGGTAGGGTCAGTTGCAGAGACGGCTGGCAGCATGACAGCACCTATCTACATATATACAACTACAAAATAAAGTATTTGTTTCACATATTTTTATTATAAACATTTACATACATAGAAATAATTAAAACAATAAAAGCACAACAGTAAAATTGTGAAAAATATGACATCTAGAAACACTGCGAGTAATAAAGAGTCCCAGTGGCAGCAGTTTACTGAGTTTTGGTGCTGCAAGAAACTACAAAACTAATTAAAACATTGCAATATGTGAGTTGTCATCAAGATTATAAAATTCTATTTGTTATATTCTTGAGGGTAATATAACAAGTGCTATGATTATCATCGTTGATAGCACCGAGTTAAAGTTGATGAAAATTAAAGGCACGAGTACAATTATCTGATAGCTTTAACTAGTGGTATCATCAAGAATTAATCATGGCACAAGTTATATTTGGGGAGATAATACAATGAATGTTACAATACCTATAAAGAAATGCCTCGCTCTCGGCTTAAAAATCATAAATGTCAGCTGTGACATTTATAATTTTTACAACATTCAAATAATGATTTTGTTAAAATATATGAGTACTCCTGTCAATTTATTCTCGTACTTCATCATCCGTAGCCTCTCCCCATCGAATGCAATAATAACATCAGTTTAGTCGATATTGTTTATTTATTTCAACACACACTAACTGGAAACATACACATTAAGAAAAGTCTTTTAAAAAATATGACCAGATGTTAACAGAGTTTTAATTCTTTTATATTTTGCATGTTTTCTCTACATCGTCGTTATGCCAGTATTGTAGATATTTACTTAATTTAAGCAAAATTATAAGGGATAAATAATTTTAATACAAAGTTAATCACGTCATCATGAATAAATATAAATTAGCCCAATTTAACCATTAATCAAGTTACAAGATTTATTAATAGTGACTATAGTTTTGATCACATACTGATCATTATCAAACTAAAATTTTTATCAGTACATGATCGAAACTATAGTCGCTATTAATAAATTGTGTGATATTATTATTAAAGTGTTTTATTTATAACAAATTGGACTGGAATAATGGTTAAATTTGGATAATTAATATTTATTCATGATGACGTGATTAACTTAACAATGTCAATCAATTAAGTCCAATTTGGTTATTAGTATGTACAATGAGGAGGTTACGTTATATTTAGATGAATAATTGCTTAATTGCATACAATAGGAATATTTTATTATTATTTTGAAATTAAGTACATACCGCAATGTAAGATCTTGCAACGATCATGATCGTGAGCAGGAAAATGAAACATTTTTAGTCCGGGAAATTTTTTACAGTTTTTATTACAATTTAGAAACTGACACTTATTGCCTGACATTGCTTTTCAATATCGTTCAAATTACGACTTTATTAATTAAAAAGTGATCTCAATAGAACACATATTAAATTGACAAAAGCCGAACCACGTGTTGTTTACCAAACAATGTAAATGACATTTGGCATTTAGATTGCGACCTTCAGTTTTCAAACTGCCGCGACTGCCACCTACTGGTTACTAGCGTACTAGCTAATTACGAAAATTGATGTTTTAGACTCTGGCGCCACCTACTGCTTACTAGTGTACTAGCTAATTACGAAAATTGATACTTTAGACTCTAGCGCCATCTATAGTCCGCATCCTTTTCGGACTTTCCCTATTTTACATAGGCGTTGTCTAACTGTATATATTTAAGCAATGGTACTACTAGATAAATGACATAGGTTTAAGATCGTTCATTTCTACGCATATAACTAACTTGAAAATTAAAATAAATTTAACTTAAAAACATTAAACCGTAAAACTGAACCAATAAATATATAAAAACAGACACGTTTCGAGATTTATTTCTCATCAGTGCAGCTTCGCCTTTGAATTTAATGTAAAAATATTAAGTTAAAGAGTGAAATCAGTGGCGGCTCGTGGAATACGTTGATGGTAGAGCCACTTTTACAATTTATTGGATCGGATGATACTGACATTTGAATCGTCAAAATTATGAAAGATGGAACTGCCAATTATCCAAATTAAATACCGGACAAGAAATAAAAAATTTGCACAAAAAAATCAATCATGTTAAAAATGTAAAGTATAGACCATTAAAAAAATACGCTCTTAATTAAGGTAAAAAATTAAAAATATAAGCACAAAAAATCGAAAATTTCGACAAATATCGAAAATTCGCGGTTAAAAAAACGCAGACCAAAAATCCGAAAATTTCAACAAAAGTTTAACCAAAATAAAGAATATTTAGGGCAAAAACTCTAAAATTTGGAACGCAGGAAAAGGGCAAAGATCTAAAATATAGACAAAAAAAACAAAAATGCTGGTCTAAAAATAAAAAATTCAAACCAAAAAATTGAAAAATCAAGGAAAACGAAAATAATTCGCCTTTTTCAGCCCTCAAAATAACTCGTTAGCTCAAAATAAGTTGCCGACCAGAAACTCCAAAACCTCAGTTCCTGGAAGTCCCACAACAAAATTTTATGGACAAATAGTGTTCAGAATGGTCTCCGCCTTGAAAAAAATAAAAAACAATTGAAAATTTAATAGATTTTAGTCAAAAAGTAACCAAAACGTAAAAAAAAATTGCTCATAAAAAATAATAATTCAAGTTGAACATCTAAAATCAAGGGCAAGAAATCAAAAACTGTCAAAAAAACTTGAAAATGCCGACAACAAAATACAAAAAGTCGCGCATAAAAAATTTAACAAACAAATCGAAAATTTAGAAACAAATTTAGGCTAAAAGATTAAAAATTTAGACCAAAATATCAAAAAAAATGAAAACAAGAAGATTCAAGTTCAAAAATTGCCATTTTCAGCACTCGAACGCCCCAGAAAACATAGGAAAAATCTCAAAATTTGCTCTGTAGCGAAGGAAATTTAAAAAATTTATTACTTGAAGGTTTCACTTCAAATAAATTTAAATTATTCAAAAATAGTGTACTTTTGACTTCCTGAAAACAACAACATGCTCCTGCAGAAAACAAGGGAATAAACTCAAAATTTGCTTTGTAGTGAAGGATATTTGCACTCAATGTTTTGAAATGTTGTAAAAATTTAATCACTTGTAGAATTAGCCCCAAAATTACTAAAACTATGCAGAAAGAGTGTGCTTTTGATTACTTATAAAAATAAGTGCAATATTGCTACAGAAAAATAACAGGAATTGACTCAAAACTGCCCTTGAAGGAACGAAAATTACACTCAATGTTTTCAAAAATTATAATAAATTAATCACTTGCAGAATTCCTTTCCAAATTGCCGAAACCATTCAGAAAGAGTGTATTTTTGATTATTTGAAAAAACAATTGCAATATTGTATCTGGAAACAACAGGAATGGACTCCAAACTGCACTGAAGGGAACGAAAACTGCACTCAATGTTTTGAAAAATTGTAAAAAATTAATCATTTGCAGAATTAGCTCTTAATTAAGATAAAAAAAACTATAACAAATCGAAAATTTACACAAATATCGAAAATTCGCGGTTAAAAAAATGCAGACCAAAAATCCGAAAATTTCAACAATATTCCGGGCAAAAGCTCTAAAATTTGGAACGATGAAATGAAAAATACGGGTCAAATATCTAAAATATAGGCCAAAAAAATAAAAAATGCTGGTCCAAAAATAAAAAATGTAAACAAAAAAATTGAAAAATCAAGGAAAACAAAAACAATTTGCCATTTTCAGCCCCCAAAATAACTCTTAAAAACCAAAAGATAAGCACAAAAAATCGAAAATTTCGACAAATATGAAAAATTCGCGGTTAGATGCAGACCAAAAATCCGAAAATTTCAACAAAAAAAATCAAAAAGTTTAACCAAAATAAAGAATATTCCGGGCAAAATCTCTAAAATTTGGAACGAAGAAATGAAAAATTTTGGTCAAAGATCTAAAATATAGGCCAAAAAAATCAAAAATGCTGGTCTAAAAATAAAAAATGCAAACAAAAAAATTGAAAAATCAAGGAAAACGAAAATAATTTGCCATTTTCAGCTCCCAAAATAACACTTTAGCTCAAAATTAGTTGCCGACCAGAAACTCGAAAACGGTAGTCAAAAAGTAACCAAAAAGTAAAAAAAATCGCCCATAAAAAATAATAATTCAAGTTAAAAAATCTAAAATGAAGCGCAAGATTTACAAAGGGGTGCGCCAACACGCGTTCCACACTTAAACGAAAAGTTTGTAATCTATTGTATTTAACAGTTTGTTTGCAAAATCAATAGCATGTAAGAAACAGCGAGAGGGCAATTTTTTGTTCAGTGCGGATTTTATGAGAATGCATTCACAGGGCGTATCGGATCAACGGTAACAATTATTGGCAGCGATGGAGGGGACAGCCAAATAAGTTTTAAGTTTTTCAAAATATTTAAGCATAAATAGATTTCGACTTACTTGGAAGTTGTTTGTTGTAGTTTTATTGCGTTTTAGAAACATTTTCTAATGCTAAATATGAAATATGTTCAAAAGAAAACAAAACTGATTTCCAGTGCTGCCACATGTTACAGTCAAAACTTATCAAACGTTTAAGTTTTTATTTTATTTTAAAAATAAATCCCTAGTTAAATCCAAAGTAAAAATAATAGTTATTTAACCAACAAGGAACGTAAGGACGTATTAACATTTGAGGTAGACGAAGCCGAGGCTCGTCGCCTGCCGAAAATGTTGATTGTCATTACGTTCCGTGTTGCTTATTATTTTTTTTCCGCTACCGGAAATATAATACTTAAAAAAGATCAGAAAATATTCTAAAATACGGCTTGTAACATTTGGGGTTAAAATGTTTATAGTCACCTACGCGTCCTATGGCAACACAGCAACCGAGAAAACAATGTCGAATTTTGTTTGTTTGTGTCAATTCAGTGAAACTTTCTGCGGGAATGGATGCAAACGAAGCTGCGAATATTGCGTGTTAGAGCCCGTTACCGACAAAATCGAAAAAGGTATGTGCCCTGTTACGACTCTTTTAAGCAGTGGTTATGTAAAAAGGATGCCGATGCTATAGGTATAGACGAAAATGTGTTGCTCGCCTATATGTTGGAGCGTTACGTTTCTGTTTATTATTTTCCTAGGTCCGTAAGTAAAAATTATGTTCCATCGCCAAGGACAACAAACACCACGAATGTTATCAGCCACTTACGGTACCTGTAACTGTGGACGCAATGCTTATTTACGTTGTCGGTAGCGGAAAAATATATTTTATACTTATTTAATAAGAGTCATTGTCATTCTTTACATTGGAGCAATCGTGTAACTTGTATAAGAATGTACTATTGTACAATAATTATTAGTGGTTAAAATACAGTATATTTTTCAATTATTTAATTATGGATTACCAGTTAGTAACGGTTGCAATCGTCCTTTTCAGAATTACATTTATTAATTACAAAATGACATACATACAATACCATTTTATTATCACATGTTCATACCCAAAAAATATCATAACACACGAGCTATTCAACTAAAAATATAAAGTTTTATTTATAACCGTAACATGACAACACAAATATAACACAGACTAATGGAATAATATAGATCATATTCCCGCCGAGGATATTTCGGTGGTGTACTCTAATTGTGACACATTAATTATTCAGTTGAAAATAATTAAAACTACTTATGTATTCAGGCTTTATAATTGTGGCAATCGATACAACAAAAACTATTTCAAAGAACACCACACTTGATTGGAATCACACTCTTATCAAACATATACATAATCTAGAGTAATGGCATTTTAATGTCCGTTCTACGCACTAGAATAACAATTAAACCGCATTTTGAAATGGGAAATAAAACATCACGATGTCCGACGAAACGAGGTCTAATTTATTATTAAATACAGGTGAGTTAGAAATAAAATTAATTACAGTTTGGGATTTTAGTAGCACATGCTGCGAAGTAATTACGGTTATTTGTACTGGTGATACTGATGAGGGTAGTTATTCGAATGAATAGCTGTTTAATCAGGCCCCACGTACGATTCTCGTTAGTTATTAATAAAATATAATTTTTTTTATGGAGAACAATCGACATCAACGAGAAATATATGCACGAGTGATGCTTCATTATTTACCTGTGTAATTATTTATTCAGGTTTTCTCTTATTCTGTCGCAGTTTTTCTGCAGGGAAAAATATGATATCAAGCGTGAAATTTCCCGTAACGACTGCTGCAATTTCCTGGACTGAAAGAATTTACAATTGCAAAGGCATAAAGGCCAACGCCAATTATTTCAAATTGGAACCCTGTCTTTATTGCAGGAGTTTATTGTCTCGTTAAGATTTTATTTTGCTCGTCTCAGATTTTTAGAACAGATAATGAGTAATTGGGACCATGGTTAGGAAGTAACGTTAATATTTGAAGTAATTTAGTTTTACTTAAACCTATTAAAAATGATCACTCTCGTCAATTTCAATCTGTTTCGAGTAATTAATATTTTATTTTAAGGACGCTCCTTTATTCGAAAGTATTTTATCACATACAGTAATATTATAAAATACAAATACAATTATTTAGATACATGCTGATCAATATTATTGTGGGTATCAAAAAGAAACCAATATATTTACTTTTAGATTCGGATGCTTAACCATATTTTTTTTAGCAACATTACTTTCGATTATGGACAGATGGCAATGTAATCGAAATCATAAAATGTTACTATTATAGTCTGTTTACGGAGAAGATGCAGTCGGTGTAAACAAAGCTAACTGTTTGAGAGCCGCGTGATCACTTCATTAGACACATACGATTCGTCCGTTCAATGATGCGAGTTTTCACCGGATTCAGTTTGTATTTTGTCCCCGTAGATTTGCAGAGCGCGCCGTACATTTTGTACATACCGTTTGTAAGTGGGTGCGCGGGGCGACCCTGTGCAATCGTATCTTGTATTTGCTTGTATTTGCACCGACTGCAACTTCTCCGTGAACTCTCATAATCGAGAACAAAAATAGGGGGTTGTCATTAAAAAAATAGCGCATGACGTCATCACTCAAAAACAAATGATCGACTTTCATGCAAAAATGTGTATATCGACCTGTTAGAGGATTTTTTCCCAATATATTTTATTTCGGTTTTACGGAATTAATTTTAGTAGCGCACTGTATATCTTGAAAGGGAATTTAATCAAGCATTTCTCTCCCTCGATATATAATTTACTATTTTGTTATTATCTACAACTCCTGCTTACAAAATTCATAAAATATAACATACTGAATATTCCTTTGCAATAATCTTCCAGTTACTTACGTGAGGTGAGAAACAGTAACGATTTTATGCTAAAAAAATATAGCTCCTAAAAACTATTAGCTTCCTCATTCGTTTCCAAAATAATAAGTGGTATGGACTGAAGACTCACCTGCAAATAAAAGAAAAATCATTAAGTACAAAATCCATAATAATACAACTATCTATACACATCAAATATTAAAAGGCTAACAGCAAGTAACAAAACAATATTCTATTATATAGGACTATCATTAACCAAATTAGATATACAAAATAAAGGAAGACTAAATTTTGTAACAGATGCTAGGGACCATTTTTTAAGATGGGGTTGTTTAATACTGAAATTATTGAGAATGTGCGACTATAATAAAAAATGGTGATGTGGCCATCATGTTACTTTCTCCGATTTGATGATATCATTTATATTTACGCTTTCATAGTTTATTTTCAATTGAAATCCTATTTTAAATGTACATCGAGCTTTTTTTAGAATCGGATGAACTGACGTTTAAAACGTCAAAATTATGAAACGAAAATGAGAAATTTTAGTTCAAATACTAATGGTCAGTTTACTCAAAAAAACTAAAGAGATTTCGAAAAATCTTATTGTTTATGAGTTGTTCATTTTAGCATTCTCCATAATTATTATTCATCATTTAAAGGGGCAATGTTAAAAACCAAGTTTTTTTACCTGCCGCAACGGAAAAACCTATTTAACCCTACAGAGAATACGTTGGGCCTGAGAGGGCCGTATTCACTCTTGTTATGTTATTTCACGCCCATGAATGATGAAAACATAAGTTAGACCGCGGAAAAGTCTGGGGAAAACTTTTGAGGTTCTATCAAAGATCAAACATTCAGGATAGTTTATATATAGTTTTTCTCTGAAACTATCAATGATACAAAAAAATGTTTGGAGGGGAACATAATGTAGTGACTTAGTGATTTTGGTTTGACCTTGTGACATCCACGTAAGGTCAGGTGAAATTCAAAGTGTGCGCTGTGTTTCAAAAACTAATCCAGGAATTAACATTACACTTCGAACATAAGTCTTATTTGATAATCACAAAAAAAGAAAAGCTTTTGGTAAAATTTCGTACACCGGAATCGGGTGTTTACCTTAACCCTTTTTTGTTTCTTGTCGATATTTTTTTAAATATGAAATATTACAAAAATATTTTAACAAATATTAAAATAACAAAGAAAATAACATCTTAAATTATTTTTTTTCGAAATTTTAAGTTATTTTTCTGAAAAATGTAATTTTATGAAAAATATTTTCAGGGAAAAGTTGTTCATTTCATTGTTGTTTTTAATATTTTTGTAATATTTTTTATATTTAAAAAATTATCGTGAAGAAACAAAAAACGGTTAAGGTAAACATCCACTTCCGGTGTACGAAATTTTACCAAAAGCTTTTCTATTCTTGGGATTATCAAATAAGACTTATGTTCCAAGTTTCATGTTAATTCCTGTATTAGTTTTTTAGATAAAGCGACCAATTCATAATTATAACCTAAAAATGAAAAATAAATGAATACATTTTTTTCTCGGAAACCAATAATTTTATGAAAAATATTTTCAAGCAAAAGATGTTCATTTCTTTGTTGTCTTCAATATTTGTTTTAATGTTTTTGTCAAATTTTTCATATTTAAAACAATATTGGAAAAAAAACAAGAAAAAAAGGTTAAGGTAAACACCCACTTCCGGTGTACGAAATTTTACCAAAAACTTTTCAGTTCATCGGATTGTCAAATAAGTTTTATGTTCAAAGTTTCATATCAATTGCTTGATTACTTTTAGGGATACAGCGCGCACAGACACACAGACACACACCAAACACGCAGACACAATTTTTTTTTTCCAGAAATTGTTGAAATGGCATCTAATCGGATATTTCCGTAAAAAATAATGTTGAAAAAATTTACACGATCACAATACTTTCTCGTACTTCGTAACGGAGAAAGAAAAAAGAACGAATGACCTTTAGTGCTATTTAACTATACAGTGTGTACCTAAAGTATAGAATATATTCAGTAAAACCGAAATAAAATACTTTTGGAAAAAATCCTCGAACATGTCGATTTTCTTTTATAGAAATACACATTTTTGGATGAAAGTCGATTTTCAGTCGTGATTTGTTTTCGAGTAATGGCGTCAGCCATTTATTTTTTAAATGACAACCCCCTATTTTAATTCTTGATTTTGAGAGATCTTTTCATTGGCGCTTTTTTTTCTCGAATATGTAGAAATTCTTCTTGAACATTTTGAATATTTTTTAGACTAATTCTGCGCGTTCATCTCACTCGCCAATCCACCTATTCGTATAAAGCAATTGCCAAAAAACGCGCATAGTGCGGGTGTGCGCCGTCTTGCTGAAACCATATTGTATTATGGTAGGTCAAAATCATTTTTGTATGAAAAAAATCGCTGGAACAAGGTCATTTTGCAAAAACACTAAATATCAAGTTCTCGCCTTCAATTATCATTTACTTGAAAAATTTCTTACGTAAGATGGTAAAAATTTTTATACTGCCAGTTCAACAATAAAAAGATCTCTCAAAATAAAAAATAAAAATAGGGGTGGGATACATTTTTATCGGATGAATAGGTTTCGTAATTATCTCTAAAAAATAATTAAGCATATTTTTGAGACATCAAGATTAATTCGAAAACTTTGGGTATAACGTGGAAGTAAAATAGCGATATATGATTGTATGTCATAAATTTTGCTATCCCGATTTTGTGCCAATATACAGGGTGGCCCAGACCACCCGTATCAGACTCTTTTTGAGAAAACGGCTAGTCGTAGAGAGTTGGGAATGATATTGTTATTCCAAAAAATGGTTGGCATCCCCGAAAGCTTGTCAAGAACTCCAGATTTTTAAATGGCATAATAGGTCAAAAGTGGTATAGTTTAAAAGGTCTTTAAAAAAACAAGGAACTTTTGTAGGAAACATAATTTTGTTACTGGCACCCATTTTGAATAATATCTGATTAAATTTATTAAATTTCCCATGGCTAATTTATGTTCAAAATTTGCATTTCAAATGATAGTTAAAAAATATCAGATGTCTTCGAATTGTCTTTCATTCATTTATACACATTGTTGGGCTCATCTGGTGCTTTTGTAATAATATTTTTTGTCCCAACTCTTTCCAACTCTAGCCGTTTTCTCAAAAAAGCCTGGTGGTCTGGGGTACCCCGTATATTTTTCGGACAAATATAGGTATACAGGGTGATCAATTTTAATATAAAATTGAATAACAAAATTTTAAACAACAATTAAGTATACCATGAGTAAAATTCAATGACTTGAAACCATGATTGAAATATAAATATCAAATAAATTTACAAATTACACAAATTTTTATAGTACGTCAAGTCTGACCTTTTTGTACTTTCATAAGTTGTATTTAATTTTTGTAGTAACCCTTAATTATTTAACAGATTCCTTACGAGTGTCGATGCGTGTTGGTTAGGTTTAGGTAAATGAAATTCTTGTTTGTTGAATGAATGGATGTTTATTAATTTGATTTATTAGTTCTGGCATTTGCATTGGTACAACAAAGAGTATGTCATTTAATTTATGAACACATATCCTTGTTGTACCAATAGATCTGGGAAAACCCTGTGGAAAAACCAGTCTCAGAACTGTCGTCGAACATTTTACAAAAGAATATTGCAAGAATTTGAGATTTACAACTGTCGTACTTTTTCTTTGACCAGACCAGAATACGTATGACTCAGAATTGTTTGTAACGACGTAAGGCTTGGCAATTGACCTCTCTGCTTGATGTCGATAAAACTTTCAACTAGATCTCAATGAATAACTTACACAATTGGTGACCTTGACTACACTCTTTCGTTCGGAGAATAAGATTACTATCAGAAATTGATAAGATTACCATCAGAAATTGGGTGCTCTTTTCCTAGCGCTCAAAGCGTCTTGGCGATACACCCTTTCTATACAACCCATGGTCCTAGCGTTCAAAGCGTCTGGAGGTTGTAAGAAATCAATACGTTCAATAATAACAAGTTAAAGTTATTAGACATTAGATTTTGGAGGCTCTTTTCCTAGAGCTCAAAGCGTCTTGGTGATGCCCCCTTTCTACACAACCCATGGTCCTAGCGCTCAAAGCGTCTGGAGGTTGTGAAGAAAGTAATTCGTGGCATAATGTCTGCTAACTCAGGTTCGTCATTCTTTTGGATGGTAATTGGGGCTCTCTTCCTAGCGCTCAACGCGTCTGGCGATACCCCTTTCTATACAACCCATGGTCCTAGCGCTCAAAACGTCTGGAGGTTGTAAGGAAATCAATATGTTCAATAATGACAAGTTAAAGTTATTAGACATTAGATTTTGGAGGCTCTTTTCCTAGCGACCAAAGCGTCTTGGCGATACCCCCTTTCTACACAACCCATGGTCCTAGCGGTCAAAGCGTCTGGAGGTTGTGAAAAAATTAATTCGTATCATAATGTCTTCTAACCCAGGTTAGTCATTCTTTCTCCGACGATTTCGCATTTCGTGGGAGAATAATTACTCAAATGTGAATTGTTTCACATTTCGTTGCAGAGTGATTACCCGGATGCGGTTATTTTGTGTTTCGCATTTCGTGGCAGAGTAATAATTCAAATGTAAATTGTTTCATATTTTCGTTGCAGAGTTATTACTCCGATGCACTTATTCATTGGATCTGCATTTCGTAATAGAGTAATTATTCAAATATGAATTACTTCACATTTCGTTGCAGAGTGATCACTCAGATGCGGTCGTTTATTGTTTCCAGTTAACCCTTTTTTTATCGGAGAATACTCACATCATATGTCGTAGCATCACGGATCGCCCATTCTTCAATGTCACGAGTTTCGCGATTTCTTCCCTTTTATAAGTTCAAAACGTGCAAAATTGCCTCGTGTATGTTTGAGTTCATGAACTTTCCCGTGAATTTACTTATTAGTATTTTTCTGGTCTTCTTTTGGACGTTGAATTTTATGAATTGCATTTTTCTGAATCTCGGTCAGGAGGATGTTTACGTGTTCTTCCCGGTGCTAGGTGTGATTTTAGATGATACAAGTTAAAGAGTTCTTTGTAGGAGGCGTATTTTTCGGCGTGGATGTGTTGTTGTTTATTTTAGCGATGTTATTCCGACCGCGATACCGCGCGTGTCTCCACTTCTTGCTTACATTATCTTTTACGATTGATATTTATCATGCGCTGTTATGATTATTGTGTGAATTACAATTATCAGATTATTACAATTCCGAATGATTTTGCTGAAAAAAATTCTACATTAATTATTTTTATTACGGGACCCATGTACTCATTATATTGTTGAAAAATGTGTACAAGATAAAGCTACTCATGTAATTGAAAATATGTTCCAAGACTAGTGGCGTTATCCGATTACATTCGTGCGTATTTCTTTCTAAGTAAGTGTTGACTGTAATACTAAAGATAGTATTTTGCAAATGTCCAAATAAAAATATGAATCCAACGGAGTAAGGTGCGAAAATCTTAGTGGCCACACGTTTTTTCCGATTTATCAGTCAGATAATTTTCAGTGTAATTGGTTGTATGGACAGTTGCGCCAACTTGTTAAAAGTAGCCTTTAACTAATTTCTCATCAGCTGATTTATGAATGGTTTCAATAAAGATCCATTTAATAAGTGAAACCATTCGCCAATCCCTGAAAAATGTTAAGTCTAAGTCAAGTCATCATTATCATTTAAATGTTCCAAAACTGTATGCAGAATGAAATGAACAAATTAATAATGGAAGACATACACAACAACCACGGATCCGAAGGAATATATCTCGATCCGAAAAATCTTTGGTCCAGGCACGAAATCGAACCCACTCGACCCGTGATGCAGCAGGAAAATGCAACAACGGGCCATCCTGGCAATAACTAGTAGTATAAAAAAATATACGGGGATGTATTTAAGTCTTTCTTAGCAGTAACAGAGAAAATTTCCACACACAAATTTACCTTACTTACTTTACTCGGTTGGTTGTTCTTTAATAGATGACGCATAAATCAATAACTTTGTGGTATTAAATTTCAGCGTTGTTTTTTTTTCCTTGAATGTTTCCATTTCCCTTAATATAGGTTTAATTTAGGCTAAACCCTTGTAAAATGTATTTTGCAAGATGATTAGAAATCCACTCAATAAAATTTTAAATTTCGAATTTAGTGATTAGTATACTAAATCCCCTTTGTAGAAAATTCGATTCAAAAGTTTGCCGCTTTATGTTCTTGAGTAAATACTATTTTTTTAAGATTCTTAGTATTGTTATCTTAATGTTTACTAATAAAAGTTTTGAAATCTTAAATAATGAAATTATTTTTAAACTCATATTTGTTAGAGGGACAAAGGAAGACATTAGTTCACGTCTCTAGATTTGTGGGAGTGGAACATATGTAAAATTTGGCGAAGCCTTCTCTGAGGTGAAATTTTAATAGTTATACGTTAGAAAGCAAAAGATACATAAATAATATTTGTAAACAACTATCTGAATAGAACAGACACTCGGTCAAATTCCGCTTAATTATTTATAATCGAATCTTAATTGACCACCCAGCAGATTTATAGGTATTGTCGGGTCATAGTTCCACCGTATATAAATCAACTTTTAATCCCGAATAACCCACAAAATTCAAATCATTATTTTCGGTGATACTCGAATATTTCTATAATGAGGGAGTAACAAAAAACAAAGCGCCGTGTGTCTATTAAGCAGGCAACAAATCATCGTTTATGCGTTCTTTTGTAATTCGAGAAAACACCATTTGCATATTAGAAAACGGAGCTTTACAAATCATTTTAATGCGTGACAAAGGAAAGTTATAAATTGGGCTGTAAATTATATTTTATTTTTACAGTTATGGAAGTAAAAATGTTTACTATTTATATGAATGTGATTTTCATTTAATACATTATAATAACAATATAATTTATATACGAAAAAATATTGCGAATCGGTTGAGTCGATTCAAGGGATACATTTGTACTCGAATTTCATCGCGAATTCTTTGCTTCAACTGATTCATATTTGCAGGAATGTCAGTGTAAACCTTTGATTTAAGGAACCCCCGCAAAAAAAAATCCATGACAGTTAAAGGATAATTGATATCGCCATTTTTTGATATGACCTTTCCTGGATATATCCTCCGAACGACCTGCATGGTAAGATTCGCAATATGAGCAGTCGCCCCATCCTGCTGAAGCCAAGTGTCTTGGTTGAAGCCATCAAAATTTTGCAATTCTTGTTCAAGAAAATTTTCCAGCATTGCCCTATAACGATTAGAGTTAACGGTGACACTGCGTTGATTTCCATCTTCAAAACAAAGGGACCAATGATTCCATGTGCAGACATTGCTGCCCACACTGTCACTTTGGGACTATGTAGGGGTTGCTGACCCAAGGGAGGTTGTTATCACTCCAATATCGGACGCGTCGGAGCTTGATTTATGTCGTGTAAATTAAAATGTGCACGATAAAGGCGACGAACTTGGACGTAAGAATTGTTGTTTTGATAAAATGCTTTTACACAAAAAGCGCACTGCGGCCCCGCGTATCGCTCCATTGTTACTAAAATTGCGAGAGACACGCTCACGATTACAACTGGTCAGATCCTCCCACTCCTAACAGTTTTCGTGAAATATGACCTTGAAATAGTAAAAACATTTTCTGACACCCGTTATATACCGGGTGTGGCACTTAAGACGCCTCGGACCATAGCTCCTTTACGATAAAAGCTATCGAAAAAAATCTAAGAACAAAGTGGTGCATAGTTACCGTCGCGATGTTTCAAAAATATTTTTAATCATCAGTGGCGTGCCGTACTCCAGTGGCGTACCAAACTTATGTTTTTTTAAATGGAATGCCCTATTTTTTATTGCAGATTTGGAAAGTGCTCGACGAGTACTTATTTTTTTATCTAACATGTTATACCCTTCACTTTAGCGGTTTCGCTGTTATAACCCCTTCTTTCAAAATTGCGCCCCATTTTTGAGATTTTTTTGTAGAGAAACTAAATGACGCCGGCGCCTAAATTTTGAATTGAGGTACAGGTTAAGACCTCGTATACCTTCACATAATTTTTTTTCGGGTAATTTATGGAAAAAAAATCATTTTTGATTGATCTTCGCATGTTGTCATTTTTTCCGAAAATTTCAAATGGCACCCCCCTAAAAAAATTACGGCGTTGTACAGCCAAAACTCTAAATTTTTCATTGGTGTAAAAAAAATTACACATTGCATAACAAAATTTCGGAGAAAAAAAGGAATTTCATCGCAAATGTCGGGAAACGTTTTCCGTTCCCAAGTGTGCCATGAGAAAACAAAAGATTGGTAATTGTCAAAGTAAATTATTAGACGTCAGTAGCAGCCATAAGTCATTTTTGATAAACGTTCTAAAAATGTTCCGAACTCAAGGGGAAATGGTTGACATGATATTTATTCTTGGAGAATGTAACAAGAATTGTTTCTTGGCATCACGAGTGTACGCTGCGAGATATCCGCACAGGGCACATCCAAATGAACGTGCGTTTCAAAAAGTGTTGGAGAGATTTACTACTACGGGAAGTGTGAAACGGCCAAGGAGAGTTAGAAAGAAGGCAGTTATTACCGAAAATAATGAACTGCAGGTTCTGGAGGCAGTTATTGAAGATCCTCATACCAGTATCCGTGATATTAATAGGAATCACGATATTTCAACGCGATCCGTACATCGTGTTCTTAAAAAGTACAAATTCCATCCATTTAAGATTCAACTGCACCAAGAATTGCAACCTCAAGATTTTCATGCGAGGCAAAATTTCTGCATGTGGGCTATCAACAAAATTGAGCAGGAGCAATCATTTCTTATGCGCGTATTATTTTCTGATGAAGCAACATTCCATAGAAATGGGCATGTCAATCGCCACAACTACCATTATTACGCCGATGAAAACCCACAAGCCATGCGAATGATAAACCACCAGCAAAGATAATCGCTGAATGTTTGGGGAGGCATACTTGGAGAACACCTTTTGGGTCCTTATTTCATCGAGGGGCACCTGAACGGCAACAGTTATTTGAGGTTCCTTCGCGACGACTTGGATGATCTCTTGGAAAATGTCCCTCTAGCCTCTCTTCGACAGATAGTTTTCCAGCACGGTGGAGCTCCTGCACATAATAGCTGTGTCGTTCGGGAATTTCTCGATGAAACGTTTCCGGACTCCTGGATTGGTCGTGGGGGTCCTGTGAGGTGGCCGCCAAGATCACCAGACCTCACACCTTGACTTCTTCCTTTGGGGCCATATCAAAGACAAGGTTTACAGGACGGTACCAACTACTGTCGAGGATATGAGGGAGAGAATCCGCGCGGCTTTCCGCGGTATATCACCAGAAGTCCTTAGGGCAGTGTCTAGAGCCAGTGAGTCGAAGTTGCGGTTATGCCTCTAGCAGGAAGGTCGTCATTTCGAACATTTAGTTTTCTTTATCTGCATTTTTCATATCATGTTGAATAAATAGGTACATACTATTATGTTGACCGTATTTGTGTATTTGTTTTCTCATGGCACACTTGGGAATGGAAAACGTTTCCCGACATTTGCGATGAAATTCCTTTTTTCTCCGAAATTTTGTTATGCAATCTGTTTTTTTTTTTACACCAATGAAAAATTTAGAGTTTTGGCTGTACAACGCCGTAATTTTTTTAGGGGGGTGCCATTTGAAATTTTCGGAAAAAATGACAACATGCGAAGATCAACCAAAAATTATTTTTTTTCCATAAATTACCCGAAAAAAAATTATGTGAAGGTATACGAGGTCTTAACCTGTACCTCAATTCAAAATTTAGGCGCCGGCGTCAATTAGTTTCTCTACAAAAAAATCTCAAAAATGGGGCGCAATTTTGAAAGAAGGGGTTATAACAGCGAAACCGCTAAAGTGAAGGGTATAACATGTTAGATAAAAAAATAAGTACTCGTCGAGCACTTTCCAAATCTGCAATAAAAAATAGGGCATTCCATTTAAAAAAACATAAGTTTGGTACGCCACTGGAGTACGGCACGCCACTGATGATTAAAAATATTTTTGAAAGATAGCGACGGTAACTATGCACCACTTTGTTCTTAGATTTTTTTCGATAGCTTTTATCGTAAAGGAGCTATGGTCCGAGGCGTCTTAAGTGCCACACCCGGTATATAGCCTATAAAATTCCCGGCAAGTCACCGAACAAACACCCAAAATTTTAAGTCGATCCGGCTAACGGTTTTCGAGTTTCGAGAAGCATACACAAGCCAAATTAACATTTTTAAAATATGGATAATTACAAAATAAGTAATAGACGTTTGGTGTGATTTTAAGCGAATTAATTATTTATAAAAATAATAAATCCTGAAATAGTATTATTTGAATCGGTTATTATATTTAAACTTTTCTTGGAAATGGTACAATAAAAAACTAGAATTTTCAAACTTCGTCGGGTCGGGCCGGACTTGGCTTTGAATTTGAATTTGAAGACCGGGCCGGGTCACACCAGGAGCCTTATTCTTATAAAAAAACCTGCCCTTGTATGCGCATAAACTTTTTCCTAATACCCTTGGTACATAAAAAGCCGTTATATTTAGTATTAAAGTTACCATTTTAGAAATGGCCACGCTAATTGTGATGCATTTAAGTGTCACGCATATAATTAGAAATATATTTCCATTTACGTTGCTGGCTTTTAATGAAATTCTGAAATGATCACATTTCCATTTAATTTACTTAGAGTTTTGAAAAGATACGTTTTATCCATTTTTAGAGAACGTTGCAAGAATCAAATAATTATTTGGTGTTCTATTAATACCATACAAAAATAAAAGTCACGATTCTGATTCTACAATAGCTGATATTTCACAGTAAATGTCAGGGCTGATGGTCCATGTTCTCTATACAGTACAATACATTTTACATAAATTATTGTTACATCTGTTCTGACATACATTTTGTTATGTACAGAGGTCCCAAAGCTCAGGAGTTGAGCTTACGTATTAAAATACAAATACCACGATGCGGGCAAGCTTGAAAATGTATACATAGAGGCAAATGTAACGAATGCAAAAACAATAATCATCAAGAGCACATTCTAAGATTAATGATGAAAACTGTTAATACTTGTAGCAAACATCAATTAATTATAAAAAAATAGATTTTTTGTCCTAATATTTATGATATTGTGTGGGTCACTGTATGTAAAGTTAATAATGAATAAGATATTTCCCATTAATAATAATAACAGGTCAGGCTTCAATGAAATATATTATAATAGTATGGTAATTATTGCACTGGCCATGATGCAAATATATCAAAAATTCCAACAATGTTAAACATAATGTTTATGTAGATATTCAAGAACTTGTTACATTATCCTTTCAAGATAGTACAGAATCTCGACGAAAATAATACAGGTACTTAAAAGATTACACACATACATCTTCTGTGTTATTTATTACCGTTTTGCTGCACGATATCAACTTTCATGGGACCATAAAGCTTGCAGCACCTAGTGCTTTTTAATTGTAATCACTCGGCGAGGATGACCACCTCCGTTCTCCTAAAAGGCTCGGATACATTAAATTAATCTAAAACCACCTGTTTGTTTATGTGAGGTGAGCGTATGTAAAGTGATACCGAAACCGGAGTAAATGCAGGATATATACGTGTTACCGGTGTACTTTACAGACAGATTGTGTACTGTGAAATATGTCTTAATACAGGAAAAGCCAATTAGTGATTGTGGAAACAGCTATTCAAAAATTTAATATACTTACGAAGTACCATTCACTCAATATCAGAGTTAAGTTTCTATCATCGGTAGCATATATTTAATCACTGTTCAATAGTAAATACATATTATTAAATGGATTTAATATAGACTTATTCATGAGTAAGGGCGGTTTACGAACTAAGTTCGGAACATTCAAATAATATTGGTATCCTTTTCTACTACCTGATAAGCGAGCGGATATTCCCAAGACGTACGATTTCGTCGGCCGTATCTAGAAAACACACACGCGGCCTGCGTCGCTCGGTCTTAGACCGAGCGGTAGAAGGAGAAAGAAATAGTTTAAATAGATTTAGTCAAGCATTGCAATTACGCAGGTTAATTGAAAGAAAATATGTTTTTAATGAATTTATTTCATACGTTTTAGCAAGTGTGGAAATGGATATTAATACAACATTAAAAAATACTTATTCTAATACAATAATATAAATGAAATATGAAATAACTAATATGAAAACATAACAAATTTGTGACATTCATTTTATTTACATGAAAAGTATAAAATAATAATATATAAAAATAAATTAATCATTCATTATCGTCAAATTCTTCAAAATTATCAGTGCTATCGTCACTGGAATCTCCTACATGTATGATAAACTGTGGAATATTGTCGATTATTTTCTCTTTCTTCCAATTATTCAATATGACAGCGTCCGTGTGTTTAATATATTGTTTCCAGCTTTCTTTCGGTACGTGTTTAAGCGCCTCCTCCTACATTTTCGAAACTGATTCAGAACTATATCCCTCACAACCTATATGATGATCATAATAATTTTTGCATGTTCCCTAGGCAAGCTCTATTGGATTAAACTGGCAGTGATATGGTGGAAGTATTAATATTCTATGTCCAAACTTTAATGCCATTTCATCTACAGCATATACATGTGGCTGCTTTCGCATTTGGGCTGTTTGTAGCAAATCTGTTTTTAAATCGCTATCAGAATATGCAATATTATTTTCAGTCAGCCAGTTTTTTATATCATTCTTCTTCCAATTCCTGTGGGCTGTTTACTTAAAATTGGAGAGTGGTACCTCGCATTATCGATAATTATTAAAATGGTTCTTCTAATTGTATTAATAATCTCTCAAACCATTTATTGAAACTTTCAGCATTCATGTTATCATGGTAATCGGCACTTTTGGATGTGGTACAATAAATTAATCCACATTCTGGTACCCACCCAGACGAGGAACATGCGTGCGCAATCATATAGCGCTTTCCAGTTGACGCAAATGAATGTTTCACGCTATTCATAGATTCATCCTGCCAAATTTTATTTGGTCCTCCGTATTGAAAAATCCACGTTTCGTCCACAAAAATACATTTTAATGCATTCTCAGAATTTATATTTCTGTGGTATTCTCGCAGAAAATTGATTCTGGCATTTACAACTTACTGTTTTTCGCAGAGAGCACGTCTATTATCATGAGTTTTAAAAGACCACCCCATTGAATGCATAACTCGCAATAGACTGGAATTGCTAATTTGCACATTCTCTCCTTCTGTAAATTGTTCATTAATTAAAGCCACACTATCATGTTCCTTTTTTATGTTCATGTTATAAATAACACTGCGGATTTCACTTCGAGCACATGCAGGTAGATCTTCGGTTTTTGATTTTTTTCTTCTTTGAAAAGTTTTGAAGTTTCTTTTTCCATTTTCATATTTTCCGCGCTGAACTGTTCCCTCCACCGATCGTAAACTTATTTTTAAAGCTTCGGCTACTCTCTCTCTCTCTCTCTCTCTCTCGAACGCGATTAATATTTGTAATTGGCCCTCCATATTCTTTTTCCTTTTCAAAATATTCTAATAAGTTTAAAACTTATTATTATTTTTAACAAAATTAGATTGGAGACTACAAGGAGAACAACATACTTACATTAATATGCATTTACATATTTAAAATATCAACATTTGCTGCGAATTAATAAAGTAACTAAAAACTAAACTAAGCTTAACTTTTTGCAGTCTGTCTGTTTTACCGAAGAATGCTAGGACACACTTTACAACGAGCCAAACGTTATTGTTTATAGTAATTACAATGCGTGAATTGATATCTGACTAGAAAACTTATTTTCACCATGACATGACATTTGTCAAACTCATGGCAAGGGCTTTTTTTAAATGGTACATTGTTCAATTTATTTTTATTATTTCTGAGGTGAATTCTGGTACAAACGCAAATTAATCACAATTTTCAATTCTCTAAAAAATATTCCTTTACGATTTTTCTCTAAAATGAATAGGGGAGCTAATAATTACACATATTTAATTTTACATGTTAAATCCCTATGTTCGCCCCTTATCCCAGACACTCGGTATATACAAGGGAAACAGGCAAATTTTTATTATGGGGAATTATGGAATTCCCAGATTTACTCGGGTTTTCTGAATTTATAATCCACTGTTCTACCTCTTAATGATTGCGTGAAAAACTTAGGCGTATACATTGATGAAAATATAAGATTTAAACAAAACACCAGTAATATACTGCGAAAAGCTTACATTGCTCTTAAGTCAATATACATAAATCGTCAAATGATCGACGAGAAAACAAAACTAGAGGGTGCTGTCCAGTTTCAACTACTGTGACACAATGTATAATTCTTATATAGATAAGGAAGATATAAATAGAATACAACGTATGCAAAACTCATGCCTCAGACTAATATATGGTATACGTAGATGTGAAAGAATATCCCATAAGCTGCGAGAATGTAATTGGCTAAACATGGAAAATAGGCGAAAATTTTACTCTGCGTGTTTTTATTATAAAATTAATCATCACAAATGTCCACCATACCTTTCTCAAAAGATTCGTTACAGAAGTGATGTTCATAATATTGATGTTAGAAGCAAAGGCTTATTGTCAATACCGAAGCATAGACTACAGATTTTTAAATGTTGCTTTTCTTATACAATTGTCCAGTGCATGAATAAGGTACCTTTCGAGTATAACGGCTTCAGCGATTTTAAATCTAAATATAAACTTATGTTACTAGAACGTCAATAATTATAATTCTATTTGTACCCGTATGGGCAAGTGTATATGTCTACTTCACTGCACTCAAACTCATGTGGGTTAATAAATAAGTTGTATTACATTTTAGGGTGTTTTTAATTTTAAGTTAAATTAGATTTAGATACGAGGCTTGAAGGAAGACCATTCTCAATATTTGGCTCAAATGCCAAATACTGCGAATGATTCAAGTCCTTTTGACCATTGTAGTGTTAACTTAAATTCAATCGATATATATTTAGTTTATTTTTCTTTTGTACTTTCAATGTGTCAATAAATGATTTATTATTATTATTATTATTATTGCGAAGATTAATTTGCGCCCCTTTCGGCCTAATGTACTAAATACATTAACAAGCCCCAGGGGCTATTTGTTAAGATTTTCGTTACTTCACGGTCATAGTATTATATCATTATTAAAGAACAATTAGGTCAACTAATCCGGGTTTTTATTCCTGTTCAAAATTGGCCGAATAATACTAATCCCTTTATAAAACGTGTTGCCAATTATATCCGCCATAAATCAAGTAATTTTATGTGGTATGAACTTATAATTTTTTTTTTAATTTGTGATATTTCCGGTTTTACTTTTATATTTGGCGTTTTTGCGCACGTCTATGATGGAAAATTGCAACGGACACTACTTGATTCGGACGGACAAGACACCCCGACCGCCATCTCTGCTGAATAGCTCTATAGTATAGATGCATGGATGGCTCAAGTGTTATTGGGTCCGAATGCCTTCCAAGGTTTGTACAAAGATTTTTAATGCGGTAGAAAAATTTGTATATGATACAGAGTCTTTATTTAGGGGTCTTTTTATGGTATTAACAAAATGAAATAGCACTTTTAACTTCGTTATTGTTTTTTGCTTCAATTTCGAGTAGCTGTGCAGAGCTTAAATTGATTAAATAGCTTTGTTTTATTGGCAAAGAGTATAAATGAAAAAAAAAACATGAACTATTAGTAACACGTTTTGAAAAATCTTCAGTTGAAAACCTCGGTGCGTGACTTGTATCATAAATAATTATTTTCTACTGGGGTTTAATAATGGACTTATTGTTACATCAAAAACAGTTTAATAATAAGCGTTACTGCCATATTGTTTTTGATATTTTCTTTTTGTTTCGATTGCCAGTAATTACACACATACATCTTCTGTGTTAACGGGTGTCGATTTCAAAATATACAATTGCCGTTACTGATCATTCATAGGATAATTGAAACGCTCGAATGGTGTACATACTAAAAATGTTCGATACTGCACATGTAGCGGATCGCGAATTACTGTTAACATGTGATACATCTACCCGACACATCGGGTCAATCGAGTATAAAGTATAAACATAACCTCTAAGTTTTTATAAACATTTATTTCCACCGTCCATGTAAATCAGGCATGTCAAACTCGTTTACCACCAAGGGCCACATCAAGTATTACACACAAGCCGCGGGCCGCATTACCAAAAAAAAAAACTTCAATTGAAACGAAACAAGAAATAATTATTTTTACCTGGTATATATATTTTTTTTAATATTTGATACCAACCTTGCCGGGCCGCAGACAATTTGTAAGCGGGCCGCATGAGGCCCGCGGGCCGCGTGTTTGACATGCCTGATGTAAATGATGCATTACATGCATTTTTGGTTACAGTGTAAATTCGTCTTTATAAGTATGAGACCTCTAATAAATTGAAGCAGGACTCTTAAGTCAACGATCTCTCTCTTTCTTGTTTATTCACATTGGCTGCAGACCTGTTAAACCGCTATCTCTCTCATTAATGTTTATTTTTTAATCTTGTAAATAGCAATCTTGTAAATAGCAGCCACCAACATGTCATCGGAATTTGTTGGTTATATTGACATATTGACAAACTTCACATTACTTTTTCGAAACTATTGGTAATATTTCCGCACTTGCAGCATCCGCAAGTGCTTGTATACTTACATAAGCTTCAGCCATAATTTCACAAAACGGATGTCAAATCAAATCTAGCGAACAGCGCGTAGCGCCACAATAGCCACTATCGCATTTCACGTGTACTACATCAACAATTAATCGCGATCACTAATCGCGTCACCTATTAACGAATGACCTACTTACTCCATAATACAATCGCCTAAATCATAGCGTCCTTTTTTTGTTTGTTTATTATTTATTTTAAAGAAAGCTTTAGAAAGGTGAAAATAAAACTTTATACAAGACGCTTTGCAATTAATTTTTACTGGGCTCACTTGGTTATGAAGCTCGCTCCTGCGTCGCTCGCCTCACAAACTCCAAGTGCGCCCAGTAAAAATGAATTTACAAAGCTGGTCCCGTAAATATCTATTAAGAAGCTCAAAGCGTACTATAAGCATAAATTGGTTTTGACTTACGTAGAAGTAGTTTGTTTATCGCATCCTTGGCAACATCCTTTAATTCTGGAGGTGTGCAAGCAATGTTTAAGTTTTTTTTCCTTTTTAATAAATATTGCAATATCGAAAAACTAAATACTTTTTGATAATTAATTAACTCTTGTTATTTTTGTATATAATAATAATAATAAATTGATCAACGGTTTTTTTACAACAACAAAAAAAACTAAATTAAAATATAATACAAATAACTAATAATTTTGTTTATGATTGATAGGGGTGTTCGATTATGGAAATGAATAATTGATTATTGATTATTTTTAATAATCGATTATATCAATTAATCAAAATAATCGGTTAATCAAATTATCGATTAATCAAATAATTATATGATCGATTAATTGATTATTTTTCGAGTAATAATCATACAACAGATTCATCGATTGCTTATCGATTATTTTGCAGAGCCTTAGTTATAATGGCACATTTATAAAGTTAGTTTATTTTACCAGTTAAAAATGGCATATTTGAAGAGTCAACAATAGCATATTTCAATAGTAAAACATGTCATGTGTGGCATATGGCATATGTTAATAGTCAAAAACAGCATTTTTAACTACTTAAATGTGGCATATTTTATATGTTAAAAGGGATATTTTTAAAGTCATACACTGGGTAAAAAAAACACCCTGAAGGAGTTGACGCAGAATTCTGAAATTTATTTATTTTTAATTAGAAATAGTTAATGTATGTTGATATAAAGGATGGGCCAAACAGTGATTTCTTTTTAAAAATATGATGAAAAACCAATTTTTTGTATATAATTGTTTTTTTCGAAGATCATTCCCATTATTTATGGAACACGATTTCTTGCATGTGCAATAGTGCATCCTGTTAACCCAATTTTCCAAGACCTTGGTGACGGTTTCTGACTATCTCACGAATGGCTTGCTCGATATTCGCCTTAAGGGCCTGGATCGTCAAAGGAATATTCGCATAACATCGATCCTTCGCGGCGCCCAAAAAAAAAGTCTAGAGGCGTCATATTGCAGCTCCGAGGTGGCCAATTGACATCGCCGAGACAGCTGATAACACAATTACCGAACTTAGCGAGCAAAAGATCGATTGTAACATGTTGCATGGCGCGCCATCTTGCTGAAATCATGGATCGTCCAAGTCCATGTCTTCAATTTCTGGCCACAAAAAATCGTATATCATGCCTCTTTAGCGCTAGCGTTTCCAGCAGCATTTTCAAAGAAAAATGGGCCAATGATGCCACCACTCCAAAATTTGCACCAAATTGTCACTCTCTGAGGATGCATTGCACGTGAGGCTTTTCCGATCCCCAGATGCAGCAATTTTGCTTTTGTTGGTTTTCGGCCAAAACTTCTTTTCAATTTGGGCTACACAGTATTTACTTTGGAAATAAGTTTGCATTATTTCCCAACGTCGTTCAAGCTCAGTGGCAGCTCATGGTACATGTTGATGGTAGAGCCACTTATACAATATACTCCCCTTCTCCTCTCCTTCTTTGAAGATAGAAAGAACGATTTATCTTTCTAAACCAAAGTAATTGCCGAAAAAGGTTTAATTAAATATTATTGCTGAGATTGAAACTACAGGTAGTGCCATGGCTCCTTGGCTCTATATAACGAGGCGCCCATGTTCAAGCGTAAAGCGATTCATTTCATTCCGCGGACTTTCTGTCAAGATTTCGAGCGGGAAAGAGCCGTCACTGTCAAAATAACATATGCAATAACAGAAACCACTATTTGGCCCACCCGTTACATTTAATTAAATTTTCATAGAAAAATAATAGGAGTAATATTTATTAAGAAAAAAATTAATAATGCTTCACATCTCGGCGTACTCTTATGCATTCAGCAACCCTTTTGGGCATGCTAGAAATCAGATGGTCTGCATCGTGAGGCAGCTCGTCCCAGGCCAGGCTATCTGAAGCAGATGACGCAGTTCATCTAAAGTGTTTGGAGAATGCTGTAAACAACGTAATGTTCTGTTCATAATATCCCAGACATATTCTATGGGGCTCAAGTCGGGTGATGTCGATGGCCAAGGCAAACGATTAATGTTGTTTAGTTCTAGGAAGTCTGTAGTTACGTTAGCAGTATGAGGTCGCGCATTATCTTGCTGGAAAATTGCCCTTGGATGGTCTTGGATGAATGAAAGTGGGTTCCAAGACTATATCAATGTAACGGAACGCATTTAATGTGCCCGGAATGAATATTAAAGGGGTCCTTTCTCCTTAGCATATTGCCCCCAAACCATTATACCAGAAGTTAATGCCGTGTGATGATTTTGAACAAATTGTAAATTTTGCCTTTGATCTAGGTCGTCTAACCCTTAAACGTCCGTCAGAGTGCTATAAACAAAATCTGAATTCGTCGCTGAAGACAATTTCTACCCATTGATGATCCCAGCTTTGTCGATCCCGGCTCCACTGCATTGTTGGCCTTATGCTGAATTGTTAAAGGGAGACGAAAATAAGGACGATAAGACCGCAAACCAAAAGAGTATATTCCCCTATAAATGATGCTCATAGAGACTCTATGGCCAATTGCTCTTAACCAATTTATTGTAATCGATCGTGTTTTCTCGGATCTCGGTCTGCAAGATCTCGAATTGCACTTCTCCTTCAGAGTCGATCTTCACGTTTTTGTGTCACTATGGGGCTTCCACTGCCTCTACGGCGAGCTTCTAGGCTTTCTTCCTGCCAATCTCTCCAAGTTCGACTTACACTGAGGTGTGGTCGACCAACACGTCTGCCAATTTCGCGGAATCCTAAACCAGCATCACGCATTCCGATAATTCGTCCTCTTTCAAATGGTGTAATTTGATGAAAATTTATGTAAAAGTTCTACATCAACTCCTTCAGGGTGGTTCATTTTATTAAAACGCACAATATTTCCATGGTTATTTTATTTTAAAAGTTAAAAAGGGATATTTTATCTATTTAAAATAGCATATTGCACCAATCGGAACTGGTTACTTTTAAGTTGAAAATAGCACAATTTTAAAGGCAAAAATTGCTTATTTTAACAGTTAAAAATGGCCTATTTTTGGTAATCAAAAATGCCATATTTTTAAATAGTCAAAACTAACATAGTTTAACTATAAAAACTGGCATATTTACTAGCCTAATATGCTTATTTTAATAGTAATAAATGGCATGTTTTAATTGTCAAAACTGGTATACTTACCAGTCAAATATGGCATACGTTAACTGTCAAAAATATCACATTTAACTAGTCAAAACTGGCATAGTTTAACTGTCAAAACTAGCATATTTTACCACTCAAATATGGTATATTTTATAGGTTAAAAAGGGGTATTTTAAAAGTCAAAAGTAACATATCTGTATGGTTATAATAGCATATTTCAACTGTTAAAATTTGCATATTTTACCAGACAAAAATTGCATATTTTAACAGTCGAAAATGGCATATTTTAAAAGTCAAAAGTGGCATATTTGTACAGATAAAATGGCATATTTAGAAAATTAAAGTGGCAGTCAAAAATAGCATATTTTAACAGTCAAAGCTGGCATAGTTTAATAGTCAGAAGAGCCATATTTTACAGGCCAAAAGTGGCAGATTTTAAAAAGGGATATTTCACCTACTAATAATATCATATCCATCTAGTCAAAAATGGCATGCTTTATTAATGAGAATTTTTCCTGTTAAAAATGGCATACTTTCACAGCCAATGGCACATATTAAAAAGGCATGTTTTATTATTTAAAAATGGCATATTGAACAGGTCACAAAGAGAAAAAAAACAAGTTTTATCTACATAATTACAACATTTATTCACAAACAGAAAATATATGTATGAAAACATTATTTCAATTTAAAAAGTAAAAGATTGTTCGATTAAAATAATGAAATAATCAATTACACAAATTATCGATTAATGAAATGATTAATCTATTAATAAAATGATCGATTAATCGATTATTTTTCGAGTAATAATCAAACAACCGATTAATCGATTATTTTGCACAGCCCTGATCGTTGAGCGCTGATTCCGAATATTAAGTCAGAAATTCCCAATCGGCCTTAGTTTTTTGCAATTGCCCTTCTTACTGTTCTAGAAAATACATGGGCATGAACTATGCAGGTGCAATATACAGGGTGAGGCACCTCATACGACGCGGTCATTTATTAAAAAAACATGTATCTTCTTGTTACTCTTTTCAAATGGATAGACGTAGGATCGTTGTATGCACAACCTAAAATTACTACCAGTTATATAGGGTTTCCCATAAAAAAGAACCCTATCAAAGTTATGTTTTTTTGTTTAAATGGAACACCCTGTATTTTTGTCATTTTTGAATTCTAGGGAACAAATAAAAGTAAGTTACTTATTCAATTACATTATTTCCCATACCTATCGTTTACCATTTTCTAAATACTTAAATATTGAAATGAACCATTACAATCGTTTCTATTGTTTGGTTGAAGGTTCGAACTATAGCGCCAACTATTTTATTTTATTTTTATTTTTTTAAATTTTTTTATTGATAACGGATTCACCAATTTACAATAAAAAAGCAAAAACGGTAACAAAAGTATAAATATAAATACAAACATAATTAAATTGAAGTGTGCCATTGACTACTATTAATAAAATTTAACAAAACATAAACTGTGTAAGTACTAAAGTACAATAATCTATATAAAATTATCAAGACTTAACGATTTAACTTTTCTCTTAAAAATTATATGTGTAGTATCAAAAATTAAATTCGGGTTTGTCCTCGCTAAAGTATTTCCAAGTTGAAATATTCTGGACAAAGGCTTGTTTTTACTGTAATTAGATAAATAGAAATCAACTTTAAAAGTTGTATTATTTCTTATACGACGATCAGAGATTGGTACAACTAACCTAACTTTGGATACAAGATAGTCGCTATTAGTTACACCAGAAATAAGTTTATGTAAAAAATATAAATCGAAACGAATCCTGCGCTCCTGTAATGTCATTAAATTTAGATTCAAACGCAATCGTTCCAAATGGTTACTACTATCATGATTCCTGATACGAAAATTGTATGCGCAAAAGCGAATAAATTTGTGTTGAACTTTTTCTAGTTGGTTAATATATACCCTATAGCACGGATTCCATACTGGCGAACAATATTCAATAATTGAGCGAATTAATGAACAAAACAAAAGTTTTAGAGTATCAAGTGAAAAATGTTTACTAATTCTAATGACAAACCCCAATGTTCGCAATGCACGATTTGTAATTGATTTTATATGTGAATCAAAATTAAGCTTTTGGTCTAACTTGACACCTAGGTCATTTATTTCACTAACTCTAGACACAGAAGATGTGTCGATAGTGTAGTCGAATTGTGTTAAAAGGCGTAATTTTCCAAAGGATATGACATAACATTTTTGTAGGTTTAGTGGTAATTTGTTAATTTCACACCAATTAAATATATTGTCTAGATCACTTTGAATCATAGCATGGTCAGAATCATTGGAAATAGTTCTAAAAAGTTTCAAATCATCCGCAAACATTAAAAACTGACACGATTTTATGGATAGTTTTATGTCATTCACAAAAAGAAGAAAAAGGATCGGTCCACAATGAGTACCCTGTGGTACACCTGAGGGTACCACAAATTTGTGAGAAATGTGGTTATTGATACGAACTTTCTGTGTCCTATTCATTAGATAAGATTCCAACCACTTTACAACAATTTCGTTGAACCCTAAGGCTTTTAATTTTAATATTAATATAGAATGATCCACTTTATCAAATGCCTTCGAGAAATCGGTGTACACTGAATCAATCTGTACACCAGTCTCGAAGGCATTTATCAAGTAATCTGTATAAGTAATCAAGTTTGTACATGTCGATCTACCCTCCATAAAACCGTGCTGTTCATCAATAATTACGTGTTTACTTTGCCATACAAGACTTTGAGTCACAATTTTGTCGAGCAGTTTGGGTATTGTCGATTGTAAACAGACTCCCCTGTAGTTTCTAATTAGATCTCTTTGCCCTGATTTAAAAATCGGAGTGATAAAGCTTTCCTTCCATATTTCAGGAACATATCCATCAATTAAAGATCTCTCGAATAACAAGTAAATCGGTTTTGAAATTGTAAAAATGCAATTTTTCAAAAAGCTACTCGGGACTTTATCGGGGCCAGAATAATTAGAAAATTTTAACTCATTAATACCATTAAATACATCTTGTAGGCTCAAAGTAGGAATAGTACCGTGGACTTGCTGAGAGAATTGAAAGTTAAAATTCGGGCTGGTATGTAACTTATTTATCTCATAAACCGACGAAAAGAAGTTCGCAAAATTATCGACTATGGCTTGACCGCTATTACATGTAACATCATTAAAAGACATTTTCTTGGGAATACCTTCATTCTTTTTTAGACTGTTGGCATAATTCCAAAACATTCTAGGGTTATTATTAATGTTTTGTTCACATTTTGATATATAAGACGCATACAGTAAATTACACATATTTTTACATTCATCGCGCTTGATCTTGAACAAGTTATAATCAATCAGCTTTCCGGACGATTTATATTTGTAATGAAGTTTCTTTTTTGATCTAATTAAATCTATAAGTTCCTTATTAAACCATACAGGGTATGTTCTATCAGTATATTTAAATATTTTCTTAGGAATGTATCTATCGAAACATTCATAAATAATGTCATAAAAAATCGTTATAACTTGTTCAAAATCATAATTAGAAAATACTAAATCCCAATTAATTGATGCTAACTGATTATTTATGGCTTCATAATCAGCATCTTTAAACAAATATACAGTTTCTTCGGACTCAAGAGCATTATAAGAGTCAACCGTGTTTAACTCAATATGATAACCAATATGATGCACACTGTTGTCACACAGAAGATCACTTGCAGGTAAGACTTTAAGAGCACGTTCCGAACTAAACACTAAGTCCAGGTAAACTCCTCTTGAATTAGGGTGGTTTATCAGTTGAAAAAGATTGAGGAATCCAAAACGTTCAGCAATAAGTTGAGCAGTGTAGTTCAGTTGATTTCCAGCAGAGACTCCAAAATTGGTATTATTAAAATTCGCTGTGGGCAAGTTATAATCACCGCATACTATCATTTTACTCTTAGGAAATGACTCCATTATATGTTCAACACTATCACAATGATTTTCATATTTTGAAATATTTGAATTGGGTGGTATATATACACCTCCAATTATACAATCACTACTGTCTATTGAAACAGAGACAAAACATTGTTCTACGTCAATTTCATATAAAAATTATACAGGGTAATAAAAATGTGGTATAAAATCTTATAAAGTTGATTAACTTCGTTTTTTTCAAATGGCACACCCTGTATTTAGTAACGTATTTTCACGCAGAATCCAGCTATTTTTCCGATTGTATTTGGCTTCCTTGTTCCTAATATTAATAGTTTTCTTGTATTTTGCGATTTTCATATCAGGAATTATTATTATAATATCCATGACATAAGTTTCTTATGTCAACACAACAGTGAAAATGATTACAAATGACACACATATGATTCATGTAAATTACGGCACCTGTTAGTCACACTGTATTACTCACACGTTGGAAAGAACGGACTTCGATGACGTGTCGATGTCTCAGTGACGAATGTAATACAGCAAACAAACACAACCTTGCTGGTTAAGAAATATTACCTCTACTTCAATCAAGTGTGAGCTCTCGTGTGTCTAAGTTCGTAATAATCGGAGCGTAGTTCGTGGTAATTTTCTTACCAGTTTGTAATTTATTTTTTTCCTGTAGTCATTGCAGGTATATTCCAAATTAATCTATGTTGTAAAGTGTTTCAATATTTTGTATTAAGTGTTTGTGAGAGTTTTGCAGTGAAATTTTTCATAAAAATGCCACGTAGTTGTATTAACCAGCCAGACAGTTTCAGCTTTGGTTGTACTAAGGTAACACTAAAGGAGGAGAACTCCACTGATAAAAACATTGTATGAACTATATTTTGGATGTAAATTGTGTGATCACAGTTGTTGCAGTTCATGTGTAACAAAAAAAATTATCAGGGATAACAGCGAACACTAAATATCCTCACAGTCCACAGTCCACAGCTTCTAATTCCAGTACCACCGAAACATGGGAATTAGACGAAAATGCTGTTAATGTTGAAGATTGTGCAGATAATGTGGATAATGAAGAAAGGAGAGATTCAGACTTTTTAGAAAGTGTTAATACTGAACCACACTCGAGTAATCAGTCAGAATTAAATGATCTCGTTCGTGATCTACATATATCCATGAATCAAGCATTGAAAGGATAGAATCTTATACAATATGAAACTAAAATAAGTGGTTTCCAACAGGCATAGTGATATTGAACTTCTCTTCTTACAGTATGAGAACTTAGTTTGTTGCAATGATGTGGAATCTTTATTAGAAAGTTTTGGACAAACGCACAATCCTGATGAATGGCGTCTTTCTATAGACTCCTTAAAACGTAGTTTGAAAGCAGTCCTTCTTCATATTGTAAATAAATACCCATCAATCCCTCTAGGTCATGCAGCCAACATAAAGGAGACATATGGAAGTATGAAACTTGTCTTGGATTCAGAACATTTGTGACGTATTTGTGGGAACTTAAAAGTTATACCACTTGGTTTACAACTTGGATATAGTAAATTTGGTTGCTTTTTATTAATTATTTTAAGAAAAAGGGCCCAAATAGAAACATTGAATGCAAGAGAGAATAACGTTGCGAGCCCAACCCTAGTAAAACTTGAAAAAGTTTACCTTCCCCCACTGTAAAAGCAATCACAGGAGGTTCCTAAAAAGGAAAAAAATAAGGCATATTTGTTGTACCTGATATAATTAACGCTTTATGAAATAATAGTACTATTACAATCCCGCCCCACCACACTCCATCACATCCAAGTAGCCGAAAGATCCGCACTCCGATCCTTAACCAAACTAAGACATCGAAATAACCCACTCCACAATCCTTCCAACGAAATGCTTTACCAAACCACTCAAATAATCCCCATTGACGAACGTATATTAGCCATTGGTGAAAAATTTGCGACTAACCCCTTTAACCTCACTCTTTTAAATAAATTCTGTACCCCTCGTAACCCTAATATCCCCGCTAAATATAAACATCCCTTAATCACACTACATCAATTCATTAGTTCGCATCATCTGGATAGTTCAACGCAATAAATATCCACCTTTCCTCACTTTCAGTATTCACTTGACAGGGCAGAAAGACCTAAAGTCGATAGCTCAGACAGAGACATACTAACAAACTTGTATATAAATAAAACGTTACTGTATATACTATATATGTAAGTGTCTGAATAAAGATGTTGATGTATGTAGTACTATTATGATTCTAATAATTATCAATCAATGTTTGCTATAGAATTAACATTATATATGGTACGATAAAATTGTTAATATTGGTATCTCGATAAAAATATAAAAACAGTTTCCATCAAAATATATCATCACTAGATTTTTGGATCATTTGTTGTGATCAGAACATAAAACTAAAATAAATTAAAACAATTGTTGTTGATCTAAAACTTTGAAAAATTGCTTAATATATCAAATTACGATTTTGTGAAATTTTTAGATTTTTTTTTACCAATTTGTGTTAGCACAATGTAAAGTTGTGAAATTTATAATCATTTAGGGTCAGAAAAAATATGAAAAAAATCCAACGACAAAAAGTTTCAAAAATGATTTAAAACTCATTCAAAATATTTTTTTCTGAAGCTGCATACATTCCATCATAATATTTTGAAATAATTTCATGAGAATAGAAAACATTAAAAATAAATCGTGAAGATTAGATGAACTATTTCCAACGACATAGTACATCTTTAAAGTTAAGTCTTATTGTGAAGTCAGAAATAATTATTCATACTGTAAAATAAATCGTTTTTAAGGAATTCGTTTGTTTTTAAACCCAATTGGATAAAAACGATTGATTGATTTGATTGAATCTGTGTGTGCGCTTTGTCGAAAATCCAATGCATGAATAGGAACATTAAATGATTGCTTCCTATGACCGACTAAGTATAGACCGGTTTTGGAATATTAGTCCTTATCAGTGCAGTAAAGTCAGATGACTACAGCCGGACCGGACAGCAGATAGTGGCATGGAAATGCACAACTGCGGCGCTTGAGCGAGAAGGCGACAAAACGCTTAATCATCCTAATTCATTTATTTATAAGCTTACAGTTTTCTACACATAATTTATACAAATTTGTGTTAACCTCATCATTTCGGGTTTTTTTTTTAATAAGAAACATACTTCTTTCTAAGCTTATAGTTTTCACACATAATTTATACAAAATTGCGTTAACCTCATTTTGGGGTTTTTTTTTAATATGGAAAATATTATCGAACGTAAACGTTAGATAATGACAAGTTAAAGTTACCGAGACTGTGGTAATGAAAATAAAAAAAAATCAAGTTATACAAAACAAAGTTAAATTGTTTTGTTTGTAAGAGATATGCATCCTTAACATAATTTGGTTATATTTTTTTGTAAACCTGGAGGATATTTTAAAAATAATTTTATACCGGGTGACCCAGGGATTTGTAAAAGCCCCATAACTTATTTGCCATTTGAGATATCGACTTCTAATTTTCAAGAACTGGTACCCACACCTATTCCACATATTTAAAAAATATGTATGTTTTTGTACAGGGTGTCCCAGTATAAATAACAGATCAAAATTATGTTTTTTTAAATGGAACACCCCACATTTTATACTTTATTTTTAATCCTCTTAAGAAGCTGTTAAAAATAGTACCAGATACTATGGGTCTATTATGGAGAGTTGGCTAGTTATGGGCAATTTTGTGGCAAAAACATGTGCACATTGAAAACATTGCAGAAGCGTTCCTAGCAAATATAGCAACATTTTTTATACACTAAAAAAATTTACACATCATGAAGAATAATACACATCGGCTTTGGTCCTTTTTTGTTCATACTGCTATACAGGGTGTTAATAAACGCAAAAAAATGGATAACTATTTTTTTTCAAATGGAACACCCTATATATATTGCCACCAATCTATGGCATTTTTGATAAGCTTTCCAATTATTTACAGTTTGCATAATAAGATATTAAGGACTCTTGAGATTCATGAATAAAAACATTTTTCTTTTGTCACCTTCTGCTTATTTTTGGATTTTCATCCAAAACTATGCATTACCTGGAAAACTTAGAGACTAATGTTGTAGAGAGGAAAATTTCCGATCGATATAAGTCTTTTGCCCGCCAGAGCGTGCTAAATCGTAACCGTATATGCATTTAACGTTTTTTTTCAAAATTTTTAATTACAAATTGCACTATACTTTATTTTCCGCACCATCTAGCGGAAAAATGGGAAATTATACGAAAATTCAAATGACCTATATCGATTGAAAATGTTCCGCTCTACAACTCTTAATAGAAGAAATTTTTGCCCAAAATGCAAAGTTTTTGCTAAAAATGCAAATTGAAAATGTATGTCTCAGTTTTCGCATTTTTCAATGTTTTTTTTAATTTTTAGCGAAAACTATGCATTTTGGGCAAAATATGCTTTTATTAAGAGTTGTAGGGCGGGACAGTTTCAATGGACATAGGTCATTTTAATTTTCCTATAATTTCCCGTTTTTCCGCTAGAGGGCATGGAAAAATACGGTCACGATTTTGCGCACTCAGGCGGGCAATGCACGCATTAGTAGAAAAGTCAAAAGACCTAGGCGATCGAAAATCAACTACATTTACAACTTTGGCCCAACGTGCAGCGCTAACTTAAAAAAATCATAAATTGTTTATAGGAAAAGGTTACCCTAATTTTTTGTATTTTATTTATTCTTAATGTTACAAACTACTCAATTGTTGCAGAAAAGTCGACCATGGAACCCCTAATGGAAGCTATGATTTTCTAAAATAATTATTCTATTTTGTCTATGGCCCAACGTGCAGCGCTAACTTAAAAAAATCATAAATTGTTTATAGGAAATGGTTACCCTAATTTTTCGAATTTTATTTATTATTAATGTTATATACTACTACTCAATTGTTGCAAAAAAAGTCGAGCAAAGAATCCCAAATGGAAGTTATGATTTTTTTAGATAATTCTATCTTGTCGGCGGCCAAGCGAGTAGCGCTAACTTTAAAAAAAATCATAAATTGTTTATAGCTTATGCTATTAAATTGGTTAGGGACAAACAAAAGGCTAATTAACATTTAATTGAGATTGGTAATATTTAGGGTGGTGATGAATGCGCCGGGAAACCGTGGCTGGAAATTCCTGGCTAACTTCAGTATAATTTGTTTTATTAACAACAATTTAAATATTTATTTATAGATTACTATTTCCATAATCGTAAAATGAAACAAACGTTCTATTCCATAATTGGTATTACCGACGATTTATTCTTGAAATTACGATGGATGCTTTTTGTTTAAACAAATATGGTGACATGCAAATCCCTTTTACTCTACTTACAGGACAATATAATTACCAACAGTGGGTTGGTTAATTCGTCGAAGTAAAAAAGGCTGATTGCTCAGATGAAATTGGTGGCCAATTTATGTGGGCGTGATTATAATAATATGAACGTGGGCCTGGATATCGGGTAATGGCTGGCACTAACCATCTCTTGTTGTTAACAAATTACATTTGAATAAGGATCCTTGCATTGTTTGACGTATGCGTGGGCGTTTTGGCCACTAATGATTCCTGGCTGCGCCTCCTGCATGACCATATTTAGCAACTGCTGCCGTGTTCACTGCATTATACAACCAATATGTGCCCGATTATTAATTTCGTATGTTACGTGAATTTGGAAGTTTGGTCGCGGTCGCCCTTTATTCCCTAAATTTGCGGCGATGTCATTTTACAATAAATCACATTTACGACAATTCATTGCTACACACTATGCGATCCTGAACTTCATTACAGCAGGATTTATTCGATATTCGAACAGGGATTTTGATTTTTCCAATTGTGTAGTTGGGGCCATACAATGAATGACTTCAATAATGTATTGCATTTGAAATAAATGCGTGCAGTAATTTAATTAAAGGAAGAAATGTATTTGCTGGAAATGAAGTCCAAAGAGCGTTTACTGTTATCTCATGTATGATGGGTATAATAAGAACTTGTTGTTGAAACCGTTTCTTTTATTACAAATTTGGTCAGTGGTTACAACTCCTCAACTCATTTAATGCATTTAGTCTCGGAGCAATAAATAATAAGAGATGTTTAAATTAGAGCGTGTTTATTGTCAAAGTTAATTATAACGACCAGAAGGTAGTCGTTTTTAAAATGTTGTAAAAAACTATATTTTTTTTTAATTTCGTTTTTATTTTATTATTCAAAAACTATTGAACCTAGACATTTAGAGCTTTGAAATTACAACGGCACTTTTTAATAAGGAATCTAGTCACTGACGGCTCGAGGGGTGACTCATGGTCTTTGCAACCGACCTTACCTATCTGTATTGCCACCTCTACTATCTCGGCCGTCACTGAATCAAGTAGCGTACTTGACACTGAATTTGCTCAGAAACAATAGCCAAACTATCGCGGGCTGTGCGCTACGACACTATCTAATATTTGCCAACACATCACCCTTCAGGACAACCCTTCAGCTGATTCGATACTGTACTGCTTGTTTATAAACGAAATATTAATATAATTTATTTTATCCTATAATGTTAACATGTCAATAACATGTTACGTTAAGGTACCTTTAACAACACTAGTGTTGTTAAGAAAATCTTAACAACACTAGTGTTGTCATATGTATCTTAACGCAACTCGTTGCTATGGAGATATTGGCAAACAAACATGATTTCGCTTTTTGATTGTTTTCATTAAACATTTTTAAAAACAAAAATTTTCTCTCGTAATGTAAAAACCTTCATAACGTTACTTGTATCGTAAATTGCTATTATTTTATCCTATTATATTATCCTGCCAATGACTCCTTAGCAACGAGTTACGTTAAGGCACCTTTAACAACATAAGTGTTATATGTATCTTAACGCAAGTCATTGCTTTGGAGATATTGGCATACAAACATTATTTCGCTCATGGCGGTTTTCATTAAACATCTTTTTTAATAAAAAAAAGAAACAGAAATAGGATAAAATAAATCGTGTTCAACACACGTAATGTTATTTGTTTTTACATTACTCGAGAATTTAAAAGCACTAGCTGCTACGACGTCGCTCATAATGTAAAAACGTTCACAACGTTACTTGTATCGTAAATTACTATTATGGGTTACTGTTATTTGTAACTATAAAAATACGCTATTTTTTCAATAAAGAGTAACAACATATGAGTAACAAGAATTTAAAGAAAGATAAACTAAGCGATAAGTAACCTGAATAAATAAAACGATAACACTGAAAATTATACCAAGTGATCGTTCAAATTACCATCTATCTCCAAACATACCGGGTGATCCAGGGATCTGTAAAAGCCCCATAACTTATTTGCTATTTAAGATATCGACTTCTAGTTTTCTTGAACTGGCACCCACACTTAACACTCACACAAATTTTAAAAATATGTATGTTTTTATACAGGGTGTCCCAATATACATAACAGAACAAAGTTATGTTTTTTTAAATGGAACACCCTATATTTTATACTTTATTTTCAACCCTCTTGAGAACCTGATAAAAACAGTATAAGATACTATGAGTCTATTATGGACGGTTGATAAGTTATGGGCAAATTTGTGGCAAAAACATGTACACATTGAAAACATTGCAGAAGCGTTCCAGGCAAAGATAGCATCATTATTTATACACTAGAAAATTTCCCACATCATAGAGAATAATACACATCGGCTTTGGTTCTCTTTTATTCATAGTGCTATACAGGGTGTCAACATACGCAAAATATTGGATAACTATTTTTTTTCAAATAGAACACCCTATATAAGTTGCCACCAATCTATGGCATTTTTAATAAGCTTTCCAATGACATACAGTTTGTTTAACAAAATTTTAAGGATTCGTGAGATTTATAAATAAAAACATATTTCTTTGGCCACCTTCTGCTGATTTTTAGATTTTCCGTAAAAACTATGCATTTTCAGGAAACATTATAAGAGACCAAAGTTGTAAGGCGAAAAATTTCCGATCGATACAGGTCTTTCAACTTTTAAGATAATGCGTGCATTGCCCGCAAGAGCGCGCAAAATCGTGACCGTACGCATTTTAGCGTTTTCTTTTCAATTTTTTTATTAATAAATTGCACTATACTTTATCTTCCGCACCCTCTAGCGGAAAAACGGGAAATTATAGGGAAATTAAAATGGCCCATATCGATTGAAAATGTTCCGCTCTACAACTCTTAACGAAGGACATTTTTGCCAAAAATTCATAGTTTTCCCTAAAAATGCAAATTCAAAATCTATGTATTAATTTTTGCGTTTTTCAATGGTTTTTGTATTTTTACCAAAAACTGTGCATTTTGGGCAAAAATTGCTTCTATTAAGAGTTGTAGAGCGGAATATTTTCAATATTTTCAATTTGTAGATCATTTGAATAATTCTATAATTACCCATTTTTCTGCTAGGACATGGAAAATAAAGTATAGTGCAATTAATTAACAAAAAATTGAGAAAAACGCTAAAATGCATGTACGGTCACGATTTTGCGCACTTTGGCGGGCAATGCACGCATAATTGGAAAAGTCGAAAGACCCATATCGATCAAAAATTTCCGCTCTACAACTTTGGTCTCTTATTATTTTTTCAGAAAATGCATAATTTTGGCTGAAAATCCAAAAATGAGCAGGAGGTGACAAAAGAAAAATGTTTTTTATGGGTAAATCTCAAGAATCCATAATATTTTGTTATACAAACTGTATATCATTGGAAAGCTTATTAAAAATTCCATGCATTGATTGCAAGATATCCAGGGTGTTCCATTTGAAAAAAAATAGTTATCCAATATTTTGCGTATGTTGACACCCCGTATAGCAGCATGAACAAAAAAGAACCAAAGCCGATTTGTATTATTGTTCAAAATGTGGAAAATTATTTAGTGTATAAAAAATGACGCTAGCTTTGCTAGGAGTGCTTCTGCAATTTTTTCAATGTGTCCTTGTTTTTGCCACAAATTTGCCCATAACTAACCAATCGTCCATAATACACCCATACTATCTCATACTATTTTGATCAGCTTCTCAAGAGGGTTGAAAATAATGTATAAATATAGGGTGTTCCATTTAAAAAAACATAACTTTGTACTGTTATGTTTATTGGGACATCCTGTAGAAAAACATACATATTTTTAAAATATGTAGAATAAGTGTGGGTACCAGTTCAAAAAAACTAGAAGTCGATATCTCAAATAGCACATAAGTTATGGGGCTTTTACAGATCCCTGGGTCACCCGGTATGTTGGGTCACCTGAAACAGGGAAGCACGTGGATTTTAGGATCAAGGCGGTTAGCTGAGGAAAAAGGAGGGGTAACCAGGGAGATATAAAATAAATAGAGGGTTATAAAAATGTATACAGCAAAACTACACATTTTTCCTTACGTCTGTAATTCATTAACTTCCAATAAAGTTCCCGTTCCTTGTTCAATAGTTTCAACTGATAAAGATATTTTTCGCATCTTATTAAATAATATAAACGTTGCTAAATCGTTTTTCATTGAGAAAGTTGTCCATTATTCGCCCGAATCATTTTCTCCACAGGTGACGTCCAATCAAATGATAGCAGTTTCATTGCCCAACAGGTGATGTCCAATCAAATGATAGCGGTTTCAGTGCCCAACAAGTGACGTCCAATCAAATGATGACGGTTTCATTGCCCAACATTTTAGTTGTTACTATGGTTACGATTCGTTTTTTGTCAGCGAACTGCCGCAATTTCCAAATAGAAAAATTATTTGTCATAATTTAATACAAACAGAAAAATCTTTAGGTAATTATTTAATATGATGGGAAAAAGTATAGTATTAAACTCGTGAACAAGTTGGCCATTGCCACTCGGGCGCAAACTTCACCCTCGTGGCAATGGCCAACTTTCTCACTCGTTTAATAATATACTATTTATTATTATTTAACCAAGCCAGCCTTAAACACACTTCCACTCTTTTCCTTTTTTGTACTGCCCGAAAAATATCCCTCACTCCTAACTGTAGTATGGAAACCATACTTATTCGAAGGTTAGCTATCCTCTGGAATATTTTTATATACGTTGTTTCTTATAACACCGCAAACAAAATAATCCAGACGAGATAGATCGGGTGAGCGAGGTGGCCAGCATACTTCTCCGTTATTTGCAATTATGTTATTGGGGAACATTTCAGAGAGGCAGTTACTTACAATCCGGCCATTCTGAGGTGGGGCACCATCGTTTTGGATCATAATCTAGTTAATCGATTCAAAGAAATTAATTTGTGATTTCATATCTAACTGGTGTTTATCGTTTGGAAATTTTTATGGTCACCTACTTGACCGAATAATATAATATTTGCATGATCCGACATTAACTTTAAAACTTCTAAACGTCATGACAGATATTTTAAAAACATCAAAAAATAAAGGTAGAATTAATGGAGCGTTTGAATTCCAGACAGAAATTTTCATTTTTTCCACCACATTTTTTTTAAGTATCAAACATTGTATCAACCATAGGCGATGAATTAAATAAAGGATAAAAGTAGCCTAAATATATGAATTCAACCTGTTCGTAACTGCAAAATTAGGTCTTACTCAATTTTAATCATTGGAGATGAGTCAAAGTAATTAAATTATCCTCTAAAAGGTCATTATTTATAGTTCAAGCAACTCACGGGCTCTCCGTACAAGGTGCGGGAAAGTATTGTAATCGTGAAACTTGTTCAATTTTTTTTTTTAACAAAAATTCAATATTAATATTCCTAGAAACGATTCCAACAATTTTTAATAAAAATAAAATAATTAGTGAGTCTGTGGAAACAGTATCTCAACACCCACTAAATATATTTTCAAATGAAACTACAACTATATACGACAATCCAAAAAAAGAAACGCTTTTGGTAAAATTTCTACATCGTAGAAGTGACTTTGCCTCAACCATTTTTTGTTCTTTTCCTATTTTTTGTTATATGGAAAATTAATATAAAAACAACTAAAAACTAAACATTTCTGTTTAACTAAAAAAAAATGAATACCTACCTTTGATGTTTTTGATTCATAATTATGAAATTGAAATAGTTATTTGAAATTTACATGAACATTTATTACAGAGGAACAAATCAACAATTTATAAAAATGGGTCCTTTTAGAAAAATCGATGAATATGAAAATTGTCAGAAAAAATCCAGATTATACCACCAATTTGGAGAAAGTTACATGATGGTTACATCACCAGTTTTCGTCAGTTTTCTATCAATCCGAAAATGAGTTATTGAAACTCAAAATAAAAGCGAAAAATATTAGTCTTACAATTCACGAAGATTTTTGTACCATTTTCTAACGCGTGAATGTTTCATTTTAAATTAAGACATTTAAAGAATTCACAAGTTATAAAAATTTAAAAAATAAACTCTATGGCATCTAATTCCAGAAAAATAATTATTTGCACTTTCAGAAATATCTACGCTGAGTCTATGAGAAATAATAAACTTAATTTTAAATTAAAATTATATTAAAAATAATTTTTCCACTACCAATATTTGTATTTATCCATTTCTCTTCTTTTCTCCTTTAAAAACTACTTCACGGGAGATTATTAAACCTATTTACATTCGCCGTACACGTAAAAGAATTGTTTTCGTGAAAATTTCCAAATATGAAATTTCAACCGAAATATGCAGACGATTCCGACCATTTTTGAAAAATGTTCGGATATGTCTGTGAAGCTTTTGGTAAAATCCTGAAAACCAGCATTGGGCCTTTACCTTGACCGTTTTTGTTTCTATCCGATATTTTTTCTAAATATGAACTATATAACAAAAATCTAATAAAGGTTGATATCTCCGCCTCGGTATATAATGTGATTATAATAATAGTGGATATAAGTAATATTAAATAAAGCTAAACAAAAACACATTAGTAACTTTCTCAATCATTCCAACTTTAGCCAAATAAAAACCGATCCCACTTTTATCATGACACATAACCAGTCATCTACTCCCAATGTGCTATTCTGTACCAATAATCTAAAACCCATGACGCACTCTGTAAAGCTTGTACTAGACCACCTCTCAATATTTTTTTTCTCTTTACTACAAAACCCAGTACAAGTATTACCTAAATTTATTCCTGACAAAATAAGCAAACCCTCATATCCCTTGAATTCCAGAATTTTATTTCCACGTATCCAATTGTAGTCTCCCATACCACATCCCAATTTAACACACGTGTAGAAAAAAGAATTAAAAGACACACACCCCAAATTATTAAACAACACTACAAATATCCACTACCCAAATATATCCTGTGACAATGGCAATTAAACGAAGACGAAAAATTGTTAGAAAACGAATCAATCAAAAAGATAATTAATAGCCTAAACAAAGAAATTCATAAACTCATCACAGAATACAAAACTTAAATATGGATAGAAACGTGCAAAAACGTAGACACTTTAAATGGAAAAACAATACTCGGCGGAGATTGAGAAATTGAGCAAATATGAAACAGAAAAATATTACAGATATAAACGATCCAGTATCTAACAAGATTCTAACATCGAATATCGACAAAACCGAAGCATTTGCCAAAGTCGATAGCTCTTTATATCAAGATAAATATACCTGATAAATGAAGATAAAGAAGTTTATCCAAAATCGGTTGTAATAAGCGAATTACTGCGGTCATTTAAGGCATGTAATGTTGTTCATTACCCCCTAGTGAGAGAATAACTTGGACTCACGAAATACATAGATCCTTCGTCGGATTTTTGAAATATTTTAAATTGACACCACGTATGTCAAAATTTCTTGTGAAAATTTTATATACATTATTTCAATATTTCTTGTGAAAATTTTATATACATTATTTCAATATTTAATGCAATTAGAGGCGCTTTTGGATAAAATGTAATATTAAACTCATGTGGAATTACTGTCCCTTAAGAAAATTACCCGTTTGCTTTTTGAGCTTCAACTATTTCAATGGTAGATGGATCGGCCGGTTTGGTCCTGTGAGATGGCTTTTTATGGGTTTTTTTTAAACAGCTGGTTTACCGTGAGGTAATTGACACGAGGGAACAGTTGCAGCAAAGCATTTTATACGCTGCTAATGAAATGCGTCAAAACTACAATATTCAGCAAGTATATGGATCGTCGTACTATATCATGCTTGTATTGTGGCTGGAGGGGGGAATTTTGAATATTTATTATAGTTTTCAATATTTTTTGTTAATTTTGTGTTTATTTTCATGTATTTTCAAATGAATCGGATAAATTAATGTTTTTCATCTTTTTGATGGCGCATTTTGGTACTAAGATGTATTAGGTTAATTTCTTTGTCTTGGCCTAAAGGGTTGGTTAAATTTGTTACCCCTAATTCTGACTCACCCTGTATAGTGATTATATTTTACATATCCAATTATAATTAATATACAGGCTGGTTCAAAACTCTGGAAACGGCGAATTTATTTCGCGCACGGGTAGAAAATCGGAATTCTGTCTTTAGTAATTTTGCCCGAGGAATCGAATGGGCCCATCAGATTTTGGGCCCGATGGGACCTTATAAAAGATATGAGGTCCAACTTTGAAATTTCAAATACAAACCTATATTTTTCGTTGCGGATACGGATTCAGCAGAAAATTTTACATCCAAATTGGCTAAAACCCAAAAATTTTTGGTCCATTTTTGGTGCGTTTTTTGCTCAAAAGTCTGGGGACGTCTGGTTCTTTCAAACCAGTCGAGAAAAATCGAAAAACTGAACTTGGAGTCTCTAAGACTTTGCTTGGTGAATGAAATGGGCCCGGCCCATCAGATTTTGGGTTCTATCACCTTCTTCAGGACGTGTTCCTCGGATGAGGCAGGATTCAGTTTGAATGGCGAGGCGAATCGCCACAATATGAGATATTGGGCCGATGAAAATCCCCACTGGATGCGCGATACACACACGCAATGTTTGGGCTGGAATTTTGAAAAACGAAATAATTGGGCCTTTTTTTTCTACATGAAAATTTCACTCACGCCCGCTACTTAGAGATGCTGGAACGGGATATCATTTCAGAAATTCGTGCTGTTGTTGGAGTTTAATTGGAAAAGGTGTAGTATCAACAAGATGCATTTTGCATTACTCGTTAGGCAGTTTCTCAATGTTACATTTCCTGGGCGCTGGATAGATAGAAGAGGCGCCATCGAGTGGCGACCAATATCTCCCGACCTCACCCCTTTAGACTTCTTTTATTGGGGCTATTTAAAAGATAAAATCTACGAAACCAAGTTTGCGAATATCGAAGAACTACAGAGAAGGATATGGGAGGTGTCAGCCACGATAACTCCGGTGATGTTGGCACGAGTGAATGAGGAAATATACCAACGACTAGCGTACTGCACTGCAGTGGATGGACACCAATTCGAATACCTTATAGAATAATCATGCCCAGTACCGTAACAAATTATAAACAAAGTAAAATCCGCAATAAAATGTAGAGAGAGGGCTGAGCCCTGTACCTGTCATATGGCCCTAGGAGACTCAAATGGTTTACCCGAGTCCTAGAGACTCCAAGATCAGTTTTTCGATTTTTTTCGACTGGGTTGAATAAACCAGACGTTCCCAGACATTTGAGCAAAAAAACGCACCAAAAATGGACCAACAAATTTTGGGTTTCAAGCAATATAGGTTTGAATTTGAAATTTCAAAGTTGGGCCTCATATCTTTTATAAGGCCCCATCGAGCCTAAAATCTGATAGGGCCCACTCGATTCCTTGGGAAAAATTACTAAAGACCCCAGTATCAGAAATCCGATTTTCGACCCGTGCGCGAAATAAATTCGCCGTTTCCAGACTCTTAAACCACCCTGTATATGATTTAATTTGATTTGATATTGGTTACATATATTTTACATTGGGAAAATTTGCAGAAATTTTCAAAATGAATAAGGTAAAGAATAGGTTTCTTTAGAAATTTCACTATTTGAAACTAAAACCGATAATTATGAAAAATCTCAAAAAAAAATTGTTTGTATTACATTTTATATGCTCTACATATTCGTAATGGGTCGCTTACGATTGGTGAAATCAGTTCTGTAATTCATCATTTACATAGTAAAAACAATTTTGTTTGAAAGCAACCAGATGTGTTAAAAGCGTAATTTGCTAAATTAACATTTTGATTTTTAAAATATCATAACTTGCGTGTTAATACGAGCCGGTCTAAAATTTAAAAACGTGAAGCACTTGTACTTCGACTTAAGAAACTATTTAATATTAACTTCTTACATTTCTTCTATCCATACCCCATTGGTTACGATTGACTTTACCAAAAAAGCACCATTTCTTGCTCAAAAACAAGAAAACAAATGTGATAATACTAATAATCCTTATTTTATAGTGCTACTATAAGAATATAGAACCAGCTTCAAATCAAGCACATTTTCGTGTTTATCCATAAATTGTGAAAACCATCGTGCCTATCTCGATAAATTTACATCACACGTTATAATTTTAAAGACTTTGCATCGTAGTATATCTAATAAGTAGTGTTTAAGCAACGATGTTTACATTATCCCCCTATAATGAACTCAGCAGTTATTTGTTTTTGTGGGAATAACATCATACGTAAAATTGTTAAAGAACATGTCGGAAATTAATCGTTGGTAAGTATTTTAGTTTTAACTTAACATATAAATATTTTCTGCTTATATTTAATAAAACTCCACTTAGCAAAATACAAACTAGCAAACAAATTAAAAACAAGTTTGTATGCTGAAAAATGGCGGGGCAAATGAAAGTGTTCGTTTTCGACCATTTGGGATAATAACTATAAAAATCTATTGTAGGTGTTCAAAATATATCACCGCTGCATAAATTTTGGAAGAAATAAAGAATATTAAAAAAAAAGTGTTGTTGAAGCACTATGCCAAACGTATGGTACCAAAAGGACGAAATCAGGTCCTAGCCGGAAAAATAAGTAAGCCAAATGCAAAAAGATATAGGAAGGCATTTAGTGTTAACTGGCCAAAAAAGAAGAAATTGCGCACATAGTAAAAATAAAACAGTAACTGCATGTGAAAATTGTAATGTCCCTTTTACATGATAAATGTTTTAAAGACTATCATAAGTAGTTATTATTGTTAAAATCAATAATTTTCGTAAATAAAATCTATAATAGTTATACACTTATTTACCTATTACAAAGAACATTCTAACATCACAGACAATATTATAATATATATATATATATATATATATATATATATATAATAAAGTACATAATTTTTAATTTATAACAAATTGTCCCAAATGGTCGTTTTTGACCTAAGCCATAAACCCAAAAATAAAAATTGTATTTAATAATTTTCTTTCAACTTCATCTTATATGGACTAGTTTTAGTATAATAAGTGATGATACATTTCAAATAGGTAAAAAAATGGTGATGTGGCCATCATGTTACTTTCTCCGACTTGATGGTATTATTTATATTTACGCTTTCATGGTTTATTTTCAATTTAAATCATATTTTAAATGTACATCGAGACACTGACGTTTAAAACGTCAAAATTATAAAAGATGGAAAAATTATACTTCCAATTCAAAAACTCTATTTACTCAAAAACTAAAGGCATTTCGAAAAAAACTTATTCTTTAGAAATCGTTCATTTTGTAATTTTCTACAATTATTATTCACATAAATTTGCTGTAACCATTATCGTTTCATAATTATAAACCAAAAATTTTAAAAAAATTAATAAATTTTTTTCTCGAATAGCAATGATTTTATGAAAAATATTTTCAAGCAAAAGATATTAATTTCTTTGTTGTCTTTAATGTTTGTTTAAAAATTTTTGTGATATTTTTCATATTTAAGAAAATATTGGCAAAAAACAGAAAACAGTTAAGGTAAACACCCACTTCCGGTGTACGAAATTTTACCAAAAGCTTTTCAGTTCTTCAGATTATCAAATAAGACGTATGTTCAAAGTTTCATATCAATTGCTCTGTTAGTTTTTGAGATACAGCGCACACAGACAGACACACACACACACACACACACACAGACACACACACACACAGACACACACACACACAAAAAAAAAATTCCAGAAATTGTTGAAATGGTATCTAGGGTCCCCAAAACGGATATTTCCGCAAAAAAAAATTTTGAAAAAAAAATCACGATCACAATACTTTCTCGTACTTCGTAACGGAGAAAGTAAAAAAGTTGCGGGCATTTGGAGGTATAATAATTATTGAAATCTGGGTCTAAATGGGTTAATATAAGTTTTCGGAGAAAAATTTATTCTTTATAAAAAAATTTTGCTTGCATCGAAAACCCTTACAGTTATAGAAAAATCCAGTAATCACTTAAGATAAGATCAAAAACTTGAACTTATGTCAAATTTTTTATTTTAAATCTAAGTTCGAATATTACATCAGCATCGTGCTACCCATTACTCGTTAAACAACGACATTTACTGACAGTCCATATTTACTGAGATAGTTCAGCGAGCTTAATATGAAAGCAATGTTGACGTTAGAGCAGCGAATCTACCTAGTGAAATGCTATGGTTTAGGAGAAGTCTCTTATAAATACGCAATACAGTTATTTAATGCGAAATACCCGAATGCACGTGTAAGTAGAACAGTTTTAACCAAATTACTAAAAAAAATTCGATGAAACGGGATCCGTTGCCGACAAAAAGAAGCCTCGCAAATCATACAATGATGATTATGCTGTGACTATTGTGGCTATCGAATCAATTGCGGAACATCCTATGAGTTCTTTACGCCAGCGAGCAACTGAACTCAATATTAGTCATACATTACTGCAAAAAAATTATAAAGCGAATAAAATTTATCCATATAAACCTAGATTCAGGCACACCTTAGAAATTGCAGATCCCGCTTTTAGACTCGAGTTTTGTTTATGGGTTGGTGAGAACACTATGGAACATTGCCTATTTTATCAAAATTTAATGTTTAGTGATGAAGCAACGATTTCGACAAATGGTACTGTTTCCTCGCAAAATTGTAGATATTGGTCAAAGGATAATCCCAATTTTAGAAGTAACGCCCGAAATCAGCTATATCAAAAAGTCAATGTTTGGGGTGGAATGTTGTTCAACAGAATCATTGGACCCTATTTTTTTAATGGAAATTTAAATCAATATAATTACTGAGAAATGCTTCAGAATTTTTTATTGCCATCACTTGAGCAAGAGGAATTGCGGCGCATCTATTTCCAACAAGATGGGTGTCCAGCTCATGGTACCATGATTATTAAAGATTTCTTAAATTTACATTTTCCTGGTAGATGGATTGGACGAGGTGGACCAATACATTGGCCGGCTCGGTCACCGGACTTAACTCCCATTGATTTTTTTCTTCGGGGTTACCTGAAGCAAAAAGTTTACAGAGAACCAATGGTAAATGATGTAAATTACCTAAAAATACGGATTGCGGAGGCTGTTCGAGAAATGCAAAACAACGTTTACAAACAATTTAGAAAAAGAGTTGAAGATTGCGCTGGATTTGGAGGAGAATATGTGGAATAACTGTACAATTTAAAATTAAATTATTGTATTAAAAATAACATGTTTTTATTCAGAAAATAATAAGATAAATGTTTAAGTTTCATGGTCATCCTTGTATACAAACAGAAAAACAATACAAGTTTTATCAAAATGACATTTGCCTTTTGTCTAACGTCGACAATTACAGGTAACACGATATTGATGTAACATTAGGAGTCATTTCAAATTAACTCAACATAATTTCAAGTTTTTGATCTCATCTTAAGTAATTACTGGATTTTTCTTTGATTTGAGAGTATCAATACAAGAAATTTTTTTCATAAAGAATAAGATTTTCTCCTAAAACTCATATTAAAAAAGTTTTCCCTATAGGAAACCTCATCAGTTTACACACTGTATAAAGTCGGGCATGTGTGTGTTTCGAATTTTCGATACTAAATTATGCAACTATGTACTAACCAAATAATTGGTTCCTTCCTAAACATTCTACGAAATTATTCGTGGTACCCCATTTTGAATAATAGTCGGACTATCATTCTTTGTAAGATGCATATTGGTGTGGCATGGGAGTCTTTTCCCCACGGGGATGAAGCCGAGATACGAATATCGGCAACACGAAAGTATGTGGGCCACCCCAGGACAGTGGGGCGAGGGGGAATTTCAAATTTGCCGCTTTTCCAAAGATGGTTCCCTCGATGTTGCCAGATTTATCAAAGATCTTATTATGGGGATTACCGTTTTTAATAATCTTTAAATTTCACTACAAAGTAATAATTTTAACAATTAAAATTATGTTTCAAACATAATTAGAGTCATTATCGCTTATATTTGTCATAATAACTCATGAAAGTATAATATTACTGTTTATTAAATATAATCATGTGCATTGTATATTTTATACTTCGATGTATATGCGGCAACGCTTAATGAGTCTCACCATTTTTATCAACTAACCTCAACAGTGCTGTGAGTGCTAGCGATTCATGTTTGAAGGTAAGTTATTATATATTCTGTCTTATAAACTCGTCAATTGTATTTATTAGTAATGAAAACATCAAATGGCCGTATTAAATATTCTTGTAAATATCCAGAATGTCAAAATTCTTTCTTTTCCGATACCTATAATTAATGTCTACTACAAAAATAAACATTTCCATAAATTTCCCAAAAATGAAGAATATCTTAAAACATGGAAAACCATTTGTGATATTGAACAGTCTTCATTGTTTAAATTTTCATTCATGTGAAGATCATTTTATTCATAAACATTTTGTTAATCATTTCCGCAAAAAATTGAATTGCAATGCTGTTCCGACACCAAGAAGTAAGACAATATAACTACACTAATTTACTTTTTAACTATTTTAATGTCATGAATCCTGGATACGAGCAAACAACTGACCTGTTACGACGCCTGAAAGAAATATCCTAAGAAGAACGAAGAGACCTGATGGAACATTGCACCTGGACTAGACCCTAATACCCGATTGTTGTGATATTTTTATATTTGATAATTTTGTTAATAATAATGTATATAATTATTCTGTTAAATATATTTTTTCCATGTAGGCCTATTTTTATTTTTATTTTGTGAAATCCAATCTTTTTTCTTTTACCAAAACCAGTAACTTCTTCATTTATGTACTATCTAAAAGTATAATCAATTATGTGCTCAAAAAACATAATTGATTATATTTTTAGTGTTATTACATTGAAATATATCGTGAGACGAGTATAACATTTTTAAATTTTGGCGCGGAAATCGTAGTAATTTGCCACCCCGACACCAGGCGGCGCCAAAAATCGTGTTTCCGAAATTTAACATGCAGGTTTCACTTCTAAAGGTATGTGTTCTGTGCTTTTCCCCAAAGTATTAAACCACACTCAAGTTGGCATGATATACACCGTGGGCCAAAGAAAAAACGGTACAATTAGTTTTGGACTCGTATATCTTCAAGAGTTATTAATACTTTGAAATAATTAATATAACACTAAAAAGCCCAATTTTTATAGATAAGACGAAGTACTTTTGCTAAACTTGCGCCCGGAGCATCTTCTTGAATGAACTTCCACTTAATTGTTTGCGATTATTGTTACGGTACGTTCTGAGTTTAATTATTAATCACTGAATACTTGTAATCTACCAACCTTTTTATGGGTATTGTTCACAATCTTTCGTGCAGATAAATTATCATATTGAAACAAATGTTTAATGAATATTTTATCTTCTTTATTTAGGTAAACAATTTTTGTCACAACAACTAAAATAACTGATAGAAGTGACAGCTAATATATGAGATTCATTAGAAAACAAAAAAAATCATGGCCCACTAATTTTGATACCTACAAATGCGATGCGGCGGTGTATTATAAATTCCCGTCTTTGCGGAGCCTTCATTAATGTCAAATATCCTCCATAAAAAAAAAAAAACCTTTAAAAATTGCAATTAATCATTTTTACAATCTACAAAGTGTAAATATTCTGTTGTTCAAAGCAGTATTTAATTCGTTAATTATTATTAAAAATATGAATATTTAAAATTTGTACTATTTTAGTTACGGCGACAGGCGGATATCTCACAATTTCACTGATGCTGTAAATTACCTTGCTCAGTTTGCTCTCGGTGGTTAACATGAACTGATCATAATAATTTGTCACCATTGTCCAAAGTGATACGTTATTTTTATTATTATTTTCAAAGAACTATTATACTTGTATTTCATGATTTACTGTTTTATTTTTATTAAACGATTGTATTACATTGTAAAATAGGTATTTTGATTAATTAGTGATGTTATCTCTATCACTGTGTATCATCTGCATAATTTATTATTTTTTCGGAATTATTGGATATTGTAGAAATAAGGTCATTAACAAAATTGACGCATTGTAGGTGCTGCGAGGCTTTCTTACGGTAAAGATCAATTTAAAAAGTAATGATAGAATTCTACAATTAAGTTTGCCAATGTTCAGCTTATCCATATATTTCAGCACGGTGGGTATCTCTTTCGCGGGTGTCAATATTTATTTACAACATTTTGATACCCCTCGTATAAGCCCATTATGTAAAGCAATTGTAATTAATACATTATTGTAATTGATCGTATTTATAGTATACATTTGTATATTTGATTCAACAAAAATTACAACACTGTTTTTTCACCCGGAAAATATTTAAATGGACCTGAAATTTCGTATTCTGAAAAATGCCGTAATTGGATTGTTCCCAAGCGACGAGAACAGTTTAAAGTCAACACAATCTTTTCATCCGGGAATTACAACAAAGTACGCTAATTAGAGCGGTTTTTAAGTGGACAGATTACTGGATGAATGATCGCGTGGATGAAACGAGATGTTTGGTAGGTATTGTATGACGGAAACTGTATAGGCAATTAGGAAACAATCGACTAGTAAAAAAGACATATCCTCTCTCATTAGTAGTGTATTCATATAGACGCTTAAAAAGTTATAAACTTCTGATGGAATGTATTAGTCGGTGTAACAAGCAAATCATCCCTTTGAAGGAAAGTGCTGTGGTTGTAGTGTACAGTACTTGTTGATTTTAGATACTTCGCAATTTCTTTTTTAAATTTATTTATTTACGGTAATCCTACAAATTAAAAAGTAAACGTCAGAATGAAATAAAATACTGAGACATTAGAGCAAATTCAAAATAACTTACACGTGGTTAGAAAAACACAATATTGCAATAACAGTCAACAGATTAAAAATCTATACAAAAAATCTACGAACAGTTGTTTAAGTAACAACGCAGGCTATTTAAACTTTAATTAAAAAAGTCAATTTTGTAACTGTTGCAGTTCCGAAGCAAACGAGGAACGCCGTAGTGTTTTGGGTCGTCCATATTTTTTTTCTAGGGGCAAATGTTGGACGGTACGTGAAGGTCAGTAGTTTTAAGTAATGCCGGACAATTCACGGAGCAGTGTGGAAGTTTTTGAACAAACAAGACAACACTGCAAAAATATCTATGCAAGAGTGAATGAAAATGAAATTGAATTGAAGAGTGGCCTAGTAATTAAGGATAAATTTGAACAAAATAATGGAGTAATATTCCGAGTGTGGATGAACTAATGCAACAAATAACTTGATTAATGTCTGTATGTTCTGGAATTCATGGGTTAAACCAAAGCATTTGAAAGGCTTTAGATGTTATTACATTGATTTTCTGAGAAAAACTAGTTATTAGTCAAGATCACACTTAGGTCCTTTAGTGAATCGATACGTTTAAGGGATATGTCAATGATGGAGCAATTAAAGTAAATAGGCAATTTAATTTTTAAGAAGGCTAATACGTTGCATTTTTCTAAAGTGAGCTGAATTTCATTTAAGGTACGTTTGAATTGTCTATATCTTATTGAGAAAGTTGCGAAATGTTTTTACCGGGAAATGTACTGAACTTCTGCCGCGTTTTTCTAGAACGTGTTCATACCCTTGGAAAATTCACAGCCGTCGTTAGGTGTGAGATAAGGAAACCGGACCCGGTCCGGCAGTTGCACAGTAGGCGGTGACTACTATTTGCTACAGAACATTATGAAAATTTTAAAAACTCGCAGGCAAATTTTGCAGAAATACTGAATTTATAACATCCACCTATTATTCAATCATATTTATATATTAAGAGAAAACGTTTCATTCTTATAAGTTCTTTCTATTTCGTCTGTCTGTATTGTCTCTATTTTTTCTCTGGTGATAAAAGCTTTTTTGTAGGAATGATTATTAAGATAAAATATTCCAAATGGCATTTCCACATGCTTTGCCATCGCTTCTTTTATATTTTCCTTATACAACCCGTGTGAGTCTGAGAAAACGGGTAATAGCGAATTGACTTAAATTGAGAAAAGAATGATGATTGGCATTTATTTGCGATTAACGAAGATAGAGATAGATGCAAGAGGGTTGGTAGAACCCCATTCGCATCACTTATCAGTCATCACCTGCGCAGATCATTCAACGATGGCACTTGGTGCCGTCCGGATTTATTTCTCATTCGCAGATCTTTTTTTTATTATTATCTTTTTCTTCCATTACGTATTCTGCATCAGAAAAAGACGCGGGTTTAATACTAAACCGTAATTGTTACTCTTTTTTTACCTGAGGGCTATAAATGCATAAAGATCGTCATGCATAAGTCCTGAGATGGTGCATTTTCAGGGATGAGCAAAGAGTTTTATTAAAGCGAGTATATGAATCATGAAAATATGTAGCTATATAATACAAATAAATATTGAGTTAAGGTATTTTATTCATGACTGGCCGTGTCCGGATCCTCAACACCCTACATGGTCGTTGCGTGCCAGTAAGCTATCCGTAAGATAATATAGGTTCACATTACCTAGACTAGGTAGGGGGCAGCGATTATTATTTCAAGGAAATTACATATAAAAATTTCGTTGTGGTCGACGATCATCCCCATGAATAGTTAATATTATAATTATCGCGTGGTCAAACCGATTTATTATTAAACCGAGGGGGTGCATTTTAATTTCGAGGCGTGTCGCTGTAATTGTACCAGGAAAGAGGCAAATTGAAACAGGCCTGAAAAATTACTGAATAAATAATGTAGTTCGGGCTATAGATAGACAATGGCTATTATTCTCAAAATATTAACTTATCTCAAAAGGTACATTATTTTTATAGAATACTTTTTCTGTTACATCGTTGATTATAAATAACGTATTTTTGCAATCAACTTAAATCCCTTACTTAATCCGAATCTTTTTGTAATACGGTGTAGAGTTCATGTAAATAGCCCCTTTCGCACGAACGAAATTGGTTTGATGCCGTTAGCCGAGTGTATTATGCCGAATAGGGTGTTGCATTGGTGTAGCATCATATCGCGTTTTTATTGTTCTTGGCTTTATTCGGTAAAATTATGATTGAAAATATTATATTTTTCAGTAATACTTGTATACTACCAAATTAATCACACAGCATTTGTTTACTATTTGGATGCCTTTAGTACGCATTATTTTCTGCCCTCCCAAATAGTACATTTACTTGAAATCGACAGCTAAATTCCCGCAGTCTGGGATTCTTCTCTATTCAAACAACGTATTCCTGTTTATTGTCTGATAATGTGAAATATATGAAGGGCTCATTGCCAGAGTGGCCTTACCCACAAAATTAAAATTTGAGTTTTGTTTATTAAAAATATGTTAATATTTTGTGGCAAATATGCCTATTACTTAGAGCAATTCAATTCAATACAATTTCATATATTCACTTGCCACTTTTTACAAATATGATACATATTAAAAATACAGATAATAAGTACCCTTTTGAAGTGGATATCAAAGTCAATTTGAAAGATTAAGATTGAACATAATTAAACATTAAAATTAAACATAATTACACATTGAAATTAAACATAATTACACATTAAAATGGAACATGATTAAATACATTAAATATAAATAAAATAGTCACAGAATATAATTTATATTGTTTTGTCAAAAATAAATCCTGTGAGTGTATAATAACATGTTCTTACTAAGAAATATCGTAGCGCATTTTTTAATTAACTTCGCATTTCTTATTATTTGTTGGTATTTTATTATACAATATTTTGGGAATATAGGGCTGATCTTTCGTACAATGTGTTAACGTAGCATTCTGATATTTGCCCAATGACGCTTGTTGTATGCACATTGTTATTTCTTATAAATTCATATTCATGTTCATGTTTGTATGCAAATATAGCACATTTTAATATACATACACTTGTTAAAGTTAATATGTTGTTATTTATAAATATATTTCTACGCGTATCATATCTTGAAAGTCCAAATATTTATTTTAGGATTCTTTTTTTCGATACCAAAATGCGCTGTGTATCTCCTTTTTCTCATATTATCACATTGTACGACATATGTTAGTATAGATAGTAGTACAGAGTGAGCAACAATGGTTGCAGATTGATAGGTAGGCAACCAAATACGCATGTTGGTACAACTGATCATATGGAAAGAATCCCTTAGATTGCTTTTCCATTGGCGTGGCAAAAATTTTTTCCCAAAATAAATGAAATTTTTAATCATAACTATAAATTTAATTTGTACAATTTTAATTAAATATACAAAGTAAATTGAAGTAGGGTAAGGTTTTATGTATTTGAAAATAATAAACGTGAAGTTAGCATCCCTAATTTTATAACAAATGAACAAGTGATGGCGTTTATTTTCTAGGCAAATGTTTTTTGCGAGAAAATGTTTTGTAAGGAATGTCGACATCGGGGAAGGCTTGATTAATTTAATTCAGACACGATTGTAACGAGTATGTCCAAGTGCCACATACATTCATAGTTCTACTTCTATAATGAGCCTTCATGATGTGGTGTAAACACCATGGTAAACAAAGGCAATATTACTTAAACTCTGTAAATTTAGAATGAAACTTAAATTTTATAATTTTCTGACTTTTTTTATGAACACACTGGCAAAATACGATGGACCACGCTACCCGAATAAGTGTCAAATCTAGTTACTCTTTATTAATTTTTCCTTGGCTTGAACTTGGAACGATCAAATTCCCCAGAATTTTCGGCGGAAAATTTAAATTATCTGCAAACATTGTTGCGCACACGATAGTATAGTAGTATATATTGATTAACGCCTTGGTGTCTAACTTAGGTTTTAGTTTTCAAATAGCATAGTATGTATTGTTGAGTTTTGATGCTACATGGTTTATTTGGTCACACCAAGATATTTTATTGTCTATAATACTACCGAGAAATTAAGACAAGTATATTCTTCTCCGTTATGAATTGGGGCAGTTGGTGGGTTTCTGTTAAACAATTGTATTGCAACGGTTTTATTTTCATTAAGAATAAGTTTTTTTTTTTCTACGCCAATCCAATCCTCTTGTGTATCCGCTTTGATAATAATAGTGGTATCATCGGCAAAGTTGCCCATGTAACCCAAAGAAATCAAATCCCTGGCATCATTCATATAAAGAATAAATAATTACTGAATGCACTATTACTTCGTTTATGTCCGTACTTGAGTCCGTATCATTCACTCTCATAAATATTATTCGATTAAACAAAAATGAAAAATAAAATTTAAAATATCATTTTCAAATAAATAAACATTTCCACGTATAAATAAATTTGAGGCAACCTCACTTGTTGCACGTATACCTTACGAGTTTAGTATTCCGCGTATAAATTTTACATTAATCGATTCAAAAGCTCGCGATATGTCATATCTTCATCAAATCTTTGGCAATATATATTTTCAACAATGTGTGTTGTAACAATCAGGTAATTCCTAAAAATTGTGGACAATAATGTGTTACATAAGGTCATTAATGCTTTTTTCTGATTTTTTTAATGTTGATCCTAATTTTGAAGCCCGAGGTTCTAGCACTAACAATTTATAATTTATTTTGGCGTTTGGTTATGTTCTGTTAAGTACTTCTCAAGAAATCTACTGTAAGTAATTTCTTCCTGAAATTAAATGTAGGTTAGGTGATTGTTTGCAGTTTTTACCAAAATTTTAAAATTTCATCGACTGTTTATTGCAAAAAGTTAATATGATACATCTAGTAAGTGCATAAAAAGAGTTGCAATGCATGAAAAGAGTATCAGGAAATTAAAACGACAGAATTAAGAAAAGTATGAATCCCCAACTGGAAAAGTCAGAAAATTTTAAAACACAATATGGTTGCTTGGATTATTCCATCGCGCAACAGAGAAAGGCAGTAAGTGACAAACTTTGTATTTAATGAAAACAATTAAGTTTAAAATAATTAATTTTTATTTTTTAAGACAAAGTAACATTTCAGCTTGGTCACGGTGGCTTGGTGAACATGGAGTCGCAAAAATCTTTTCCCCTTTATTTATTAAAAAGCAATGCCTTTCCCCATTTCACGGCAGTATTGTGCTCTTTGTAGATATGTACAAACAAATGTACTTATTGCAAATCACGTTGTAGTGGTCAGAGCTACTACAAAAAATACGAAATCTGATAATTCACGTCGTCCTAAGACTCGCAAATATAACCTAAAAACAGAATAGTGACTGTAAGATTATAGATGCTTTAAAGTTCAGTTTTAAAAACAATACCGCTTTCAAAGTCGGAAGAGTTCGACATTAAAAAAGTTAAGCCATTGTTGCACAGTAACATTTAAACAGCTTAATCTTAATAAAGAAAATGGATAAATTACATTTCATATTTCGATTAAAAGGGGTTAATGAGTAAATAAATATACCAAGATTCACTTGATATACTTCGTGATAAATGACTTTTATATGCCCAAAAGGATGGAAGTTGTCTGCTGTTCCCGCTCTTATACCAATTAATTATTTGTATTCTTTCTTTGGTGGTGAAATACATTAAACTAAATTGAATTTGAAAACTTTAAACTATAAAACTGAACCCTAAAATATGTAAAAATTAAGTAAATAGCCATTTTATGAGCGCATAATTGCGTTACAACTCGCGTTATGTACTATACTTTACCTTCGACCTTATATTTATTCGCTTAAACATATTGGAACTGAATCTTGTCAAGGTGACGTTTAAGTTTGTATTAAATTGCCCGGTAATGGAAATGTAGGAGGACCACTAACTAAACAAATGAATTACCGTTCGAACAATTTTCCGTCGAATAATATATTATCCAATACATCGACTTAACAAATTTACGGACACGCATCATTGTACTTGTTCTGAAGTGTTAATCTGCTAAGATACCATTGTGAAGGAAGTACCGATAAGGCATGGCGAGGAGTTTATTGCGTCGGTTATTGTTTTAACCAATATGTAACCTGACGTTTAAATGTCACTGTCACTTTTGATATTTAAAGACGAACAGACGAATGATGGCGACTCAGCAGACGTTAATTATAATTGGCTAATAAGTATATAATATAGCGATGTACATAAGTCGTAATAATACAAATTTATGTATGTACAACATTTTACATTTGTATATGCTCTATATAATCGTAATGGGTCGCTTACGATTGGTGAAAACAGTTCGGTAATTCATCAATTACAAAGTGGGAGTGGCTAAAAGTCGTCTCACTAAGTGTCGTCTTTTTGGACAATCGTAGGATTATTACAATTGATTATCAAGCTAAGGTTAAAACAATAACGGGAGAATATTATTTAACGGTTTTTAAATGCTATAAAAAATTATACCATAAATGTTGAGCAAAAGTGTCTTGAGTAATGCACCTGTGCACAAATAACACATTGCAATGGTAATCTAGAGTTACTCCTGTTACTGTCGACTATTTCTTTCTTCAACTAAAAAAAAGAGTTTGAAAAGTCGAAAATTTTCTTCTGGCAATGAGTTAATGGAAGCTATGCAAAGCTGGTTCACAGAGAAAAAAGAAACAATTTTTTTGCAAAATTTAGAGGCGTTAAGTTCGCTGTAATAAGTATATTTAAGAGAGGGCTATGTCGTTTTGTATAATTGTCAATAATAAACAATTTATTAAATAATGCGAAATTTTGGTAATATTTATTTATATTAAGGAAAATTAGTTTATAAGCATAAGAATATGAAGGGTTTAGTGCCAAAGTCTATCCCATATTAGACCTCATATGTGTCACTTTCGATTTTATTTTCAAGAATCACCAGCCTTTGATGGCCAAGGCAAGAACAAGTCATCGTTAAATAAGAACAGAAATAACGAGAGAAAGTAGAAGAAAGACATTGAAAATTCAGCAAAAAGAAATTCGAAGAAGATAATGGATTTAGAATGCGAGAAGACTTTTTCTACTTCAGTGTCAACTGAACAGGAGTGCCAAAATTCAATTTGTAAGACTAACTTATCCATTCAGGTTGAAATTACTAAAATTGGGTGCATGTACATTTAAGATAAGACTAACTTCACGTGAAGCTCAAGAAATTTGATCTTGCATTATTCAGCAATTGAAAAAATTAAATTTTATTCGACACAAAGCATGACAAAAATTCAGAAAATTTAAATTATTGCATGTTTTTGTGACATTCATTATTTTCATGAGATCAAAACTTCTCTGTAATAAAAAAATCAAAATAATTTAACCCGGAAATTTACTTGCCCGAAGGTTGGGCAAAATGTTTTTTTTCTTCAAAGAAGACAAACCCCCGGATTATGGTGGAATAACTTCAAAATTCTTGAGTTTTAAAGAGACCAGAAACAGAAACGGAAATATTTTAATTTTCACTAGTTGCCGAAACATTAAAAAATTGCATTTTCAATTATTCAAGATTATTCATGTTATTTGTCTTTGAAAGACTTAATTTTGCTGAATTACGAATAAGGTGAATGTTTATATATTCAGTCTATTTTTTCGTTTTGTTTAATTTACAATGAATATACCGGGTGACCCAGGGATCTGTAAAAGCCCCGTAACTTATTTGCTATTTGAGATATCGACTTCTAGTTTTCTTGAACTGGTACCCACACTTATTCTACATATTTTAAAAATATGTATGTTTTTATACAGGGTGTCCCAATATACATAACATAACAAAGTTATGTTTTTTTAAATGGAACACCCTATATTTTATACTTTATTTTCAACCCTCTTGAGAAGCTGATAAAAATAGTAAAAGATAGTATGGGTCTATTATGAACGATTGGTTAGTTATGGGCAAATTTGTGGCAAAAACAAGGACACATTCAAAAAATTGCAGAAGCGCTCCTAGCAAAGCTAGCGTCATTTTTTATACACTAAAGAATTTTCCACATCATGAAGAATAATACAAATCGGCTTTGGTTATTTTTTGTTCATACTGCTATACAGGGTGTTAACATACGTAAAATATTGGATAACTATTTTTTTTCAAATGGAACACTCAGTATATCTTGCCACCAATTCATGGAATATTTAATAAGCTTTCCAATGATGTACAATTTGTATAACGAAATATTAAGGATTCTTGAGATTCATCCATAAAAACATTTTTCTTTTGTCACCTCCAGCTCATTTTTGGATTTTCAGCGAAAACTATGCATTTTCTGAAAAAATAATAAGAAACCAAAGTTGTAGAGCGGAAAATTTTCGATCGATATAGGTCTTTCGACTTTTCCAATAATGCGTGCATTGCCCGCCAGAGTGCGCAAAATCATGACCGTATATGCATTTTAACGTTTTTCTCAAATTTTTTGTTAATTAATTGCTCTATACTTTATTTTCCATGTCCTCTAGCAGAAAAACAGGTAATTATAGAAATATTCAAATGACCTACATCGATTGAAAATATTCCGCTCTACAACTCTTAAAAGAAGTATTTTTTATATAATGCATAGTTTTTGCTGAAAATGCAAAAAACCATTGAAAAACGCAAAAATTGATACATACATTTTCAATTTGCATTTTTGGCAAAAATTGCTTCTATTAAGAATTGTAGAGCGGAATATTTTCAATCGATATGGGCCATTTTAATTTCCCTATAATTTCCCGTTTTTCCGCTAGAGGGTGCGGAAAATAAAGTATAGTGCAATTTATTAATAAAAAATGGTGATGTGGCCATCATGTTACTTTCTCCGACTTGATGGTATCGTTTATATTTACGCTTCCATGGTTTATTTTCAATTTAAATCATATTTTAAATGTGCATCGAACGTTTCGTAGACTCGGATAAAACTGACGTTTAAAACGTCAAAATTATGAAAGATGGAAAAAGTAAAAACTCAGTTTACTCAAAAACTAAAGAGGTTTCGAAAAAAACTTATTCTTCATAAATTGTTCATTTTGGCATTCTCTACAATTATTATTGAAATAAATTTGCTGTAACTATTAGCGTTTCATAATTGTATACCAAAAATGAAAAAAAATTAATAAATTTTTTTCTCGAATAACAATGATTTTATGAAAAATGTTTTCAAACAAAATAATCGCATTTCTTTATTGTCTTCAATATTTGTTTAAATGTTTTTGTGATATTTTTCATATTTAAGAAAATATTGGCAAAAAACAAAAAACAGTTAAGGTAAACGCCCACTTCCGGTGTACGAAATTTTACCAAAAGCTTTTCAGTTCTTCGGATTATCAAATAAAACTAATGTTCAAAGTTTCATATCAATTGGTCCATTAGTTTTTGAGATACAGCGCGCACAGACACACACACACACACACAGACACACACACACACACACAGACACAAAAATTTTTTTTCCAGAAATTGTTGAAATGGCATCTAGGGACCCCAAAACGGATATTTCCGTAAAAAAAATTTTTGAAAAAAAAATCACGATCACAATACTTTCTCGTACTTCGTAACGGAGAAAGTAAAAATTTGAAAAGAAAACGCTAAAATGCATGTCACGATTTTGCGCGCTCTGGCGGGCAATGCACCCATTATCTTAAAAGTTAAAAGACCTATATCGATCGAAAATTTTTCGCTCTACAACTTTGATCTCTTATAATTTTTCCTGAAAATGCATAGTTTTGGCTGAAAATCCAAAAATCAGCAGAAGGTGGCAAAAGAAATATGTTTTTATTGATAAATCTCAAGAATCCTTAATATTTTGTTATACAAACTGTATATCATTGGAAAGCTTATTAAAAATTCCATAGATTGGTGGCAACTTATATAGGGTGTTCCATTTGAAAAAAAATAGTTATCCATTGTTTTGCCTATGTTGACACCCTGTATAGCACTATGAATAAAAGATAACCAAAGCCGATGTGTATTATTCTTTATGATGTGGGAAATTTTCTAGTGTATAAATAATTATGCTATCTTTGCTAGGAACGCTTGTGGAATGTTTTCAATGTGTACATGTTTTTGCCATAAATTTGCCCATAACTAACCAACCGTCCATAATAGACCCATACTATCTGATACTATTTTTATCAGCTTCTCAAGAGGGTCGAAAACAAAGTATAAAATATAGGGTGTTCCATTTAAAAAAACATAACTTTGTTCTGTTATGTATATTGGGACACCCTGTACAAAAGCATACATATTTTTAAAATATGTAGAATAAGTGTGGGTACCATTTCAAGAAAACTAGAAGTCGATATCTCAAATAGCAAATAAGTTATGGGGCTTTTACAGATCCCTGGGTCACCCGGTATGTGCGATGGATTTGTTTAGAAAAAATATTTCTGAACACAATTATTTGCACAGCAAAATACCAAGAGTTTGCGCCCTTTCTGAAAATTTATTTGACAATGAAATCTCGAGGTAGTCAGTGTCAAATTTCTAATATTACTCTAGATCTTCTGTTTCCTATCATTAATATGATAGGAAACAGAAGATCTAGAGTATTATTAGAGTTATAAAAAAACATTCTTTGAAATATGTACGTCCTGTTTACCATGACAAATATGTAAGGAAATAATGGTGACCATGGCCTATTTGGCGAAGAAAATAATAAAAATGAATCACCAAAAAACCGACGTGGAAAGTGATTCATTACTGTCGCGAGATTAGGAAGTTAACTGAGACGTGATGTGTGACCAGAATAAAACTATTCACCGAGGTTTTACAATATTTTATTCGCATTCGTATCATTAGTTTTTATGATAATAATTCAGATAAATTTTGTCGCTATAAAAATATATTTCATCTAGTTAGCAGTTTTTTGTTATAACATGAACATCAAATGAAATTAAATAAAAGTTAGTTGATAAAATAGGGAAGGAAAATGAGGGAGAAGTAGTAGTTAGTAATGTAATGAAATATGGGCGGTAAGTGAGAGCGGGAAGTAACGGTCAGTAATGTGACACTTCCTAACTTCTAAAAGGTCAGTAAGGTCAACATTATACCGAGTGTTTGGGATAAGGGGCGAACATAGGGATTTAACATGTAAAATTAAATATGTGTAATTATTTGCTCCCCTATTCATTTTAGAGAAAAATCGTAAAGGAATATTTTTTTAGGAGAATTAAAAACTGTAAATGTATCATCCATTTAATTTACGTTTGTAACAGCATACACCTCAGAAATAATAAAAATAAGTTTAACAATTTACCATTTAATAAAAACCCTTGCCATGACTTTGACAAATGTCATGTTTCATGTTATAGTGAAAATAATAATATTGCAAGTCAGATATCAATTCTAGTTATTACGATGAACAATAATCTGAGTTATTCCAATGAAGAGAGGGTATTCATTATTAAAACATTTTACAGTGGCGTCAGTTTACGCAGAGTTCGTGACTTATTTTCGGTTACATTTAACAATCGACCAATTCCGTCTGTATCAACAATTTCCAAATTTGTGAAAAAGTTCGAAAATACAGCAAGTGTAGCGGCAGATGATTCAAAAGGTATTTCAATAGTCCAATTTTAACAAATATTATTTCAAAAACATTAACATTGCAGGCAAACGGAAGAGAAGAAGCAACGATGAATTGGAAGAAAGAGTTTTGGGGTTGATAAATGCTGATCCAACAACTAGCATACGATGCATTGCTCGTGAGTGCAGCGTGTCTACATTCTCAGTGTATAAGATTCTGAATAAGCATGGGTATTATCCCTACAAACATCAATGCCATCAGGAGATATTGCTAGTGGATGAAGAAAGCAGGCGTGTATTCTGTGAGATAATGCAGGATCGATTAAACATAGACAGAAACTTTTTGCAGTCTATCTGTTTTACGGATGAATGCACGTTCACACTTAACAACGAGCCCAACACTCAGAACACGCGATACTGGACCCAAGAAAATCCGCGGATATGCCTTAGAACTAGAACCCAGTTCCCGCAAAAAATCAATATTTGGGCTGGTATTTTTAAAAATAATATTATTGGGCCGTTTGAAATATGTGGAAATTTAAATTCGAATTCTTATTTAGACCTTTTAATCAACCAGGTTGGCCCTGCGTTAGAAGAAGTTGCACGTGACAATCAGGAGATATGGTATCAGCATGATGGATGTCCAGCCCATTATGGTTTAAATGTAAGGGAATATTTAAATGCTAATTTTCCCAATTGCTGGATTGGTCGCGGTGGCACTATCAACTGGCCACCAAGATCTCCTGATTTAGCACCATGTGATTTCTTTTTGTGGGGTCACTTGAAAAACAAAATTTAAAAAAAACACCATGCAAATATTGAATCTTTGCGGGAAGCAATTTTTGCGGAATGCACATTGATTACAGATAGGCAGTTGGCTAATGTTAGACATGCATTTTATAACCGATTGGGTTATTGTTTACACCAGAACGGAGAACTTTTTGAGTACTTGCTCTAAAATTTCCCGTTGACCGCTAGTTACGGTAAAACCAAAAATATATCACGAACTGTGTGTAATCTGACACCACTTTAATTCAATTCATCGTTGCTTCTTCTGTTCCGTTTGCCTTTAATTTTAATATGTTTGAAATAATATCTGTTGAAATTGGACTATTGAAATACCTTTTGAATCATCTGCCGCTACACTTGCTGTATTTTCGAACTTTTTCACAAATTTGGAAATTGTTGATACAGACGGAATTGGTCGATTGTTAAATGTAACCGAAAATAAGTCACGAACTCTGTGTAAACTGACGCCACTGTAAATATTTTGATAATAAATAATACCCTCTTTCCATTGGAATAACTCATATTATTGTTCATAGTAATAAGAATGCGTGAATTGATATTTGGACGTGGATGGAACTGCGGGTTAAGGAGATTGAATGATTCGGGAAATTGGCGTCGGCTACGAGGCCATCTGCCATAATCATTGTATTGTAATATATCAGAAATTAAATGAATAACTGAATAATGAAAGACAAATGCAATGTCCATGGTCCCGAGCGAATATTCCGCGACTCCGAAATCGTTCGCCCGGGCTGGGATTCGAACCCTCGCGGCACGCGGTGCAACCGGCATAAGCGCTCGCTTGTACCCACTACACCAACGGGCCGCCCGAATTAATGTTTGACTAGTAAAATTATTCTCACCATAACATGACATTTGTCAAAGTCATGGCAAGGGTTTTTATTAAATGGTAAATTGTTAAACTTATTTTTATTATTTCTGAGGTGTATGCTGGTACAAACGTAAATTAAATGGATGATACATTTACAGTTTTTAATTCTCTAAAAAATATTCCTTTACGATTTTTCTCTAAAATGAATAGGGGAGCAAATAATTACACATATTTAATTTTACATGTTAAATCCCTATGTTCGCCCCTTATCCCAAACACTCGGTATATACGTTTGTGAATAAAATACATTTCAAGTAAAGTTGGTTAATTTTTTATTTAAAACTGATAATTCAACTCATGTATAAAAAAAAGGTGCATTTAAAACGGCGGACAAAAAAATTTGCAAATGGTTAAAAATTTATTTACTTTCACCATGACAACGATCTTTATATTAACAATTTTAGTAAACAGCTGACTTCAGTTGTACTCTGGCAGTTCGTCTCAGTTCTGCATACCTCTGCGGTGAAATATAATTGAAATTCGTTTCGCACACGCTTCCACGTGAAAATTATTTTGCTAGTTTCATTCCGATCCATGTATAAGTTGAGTAAGTATTGCCCGTTCACCAATAATACACATTTAGTTACGTACATGTGCAATTAAAGTCCGACACAGATTTCGTACTTCGGCCTAGTGTCGTCAGATGTCGCAAGTGTACAGTAGCGCTGCCACAATGCGTAAAATGCAGAATTGGATTGCATTTAATATCCATCTTGTTCTATCATGTTCTAATAGTATGAAATAAACATTTTTATATTTGTGCACTTGGCGTCTTCTCTTTTATGTGTGTCGGAAATAAGAGCACCAGAGATTAAACGATCAGCCGTTACTGACTTGTAACTAACTTGTATCGCTTGTAGTGTGTGTGTGCGTGTGTGTGAGAAAATTATAACCTTTAATATAATATAAGAAACGCCAGAAATGTATGGAATGTATACTAAATGTAAGTAATAATATTTACTTATACAAAGCAATAATTAAAAATTTCATTTTAACAGCCAGATCTCAGTGTTTGTACCACTCGCAAACGCGCAGGTGCGAATTTCACTATTCCCGTGGCACTCAACCATTTGCATTTTACCCACACACGATTTTGACGACTGGTGCTTTATCCAATTCCATTATAAATAAACAATGCTCTTTCGCCCATTGTACTTTTAATTAATATAAATTGATAATATATATAGTTTTTATTCGTTAAATTATCTCAATTACCACTCGCGGTTATAATTTCGGCAGGATAAATTTTATTTTAAGCACTCGTCATTTCATCGCAAATTTCTCCATCTCAATTCATTTTCGAAATTTGTATCGATTCAATGGCTCGTGCAAACAAATAAAATTTATCCGGCCAAATTAAACCTCTTGTGGTATTACCCCCGATAAATTAATAGAAGTCCATGTAATATCACTTATAGAAACTATAAAGCCAGAAATGCCTATGCCATTTGTAAAAATAACTATTTTATTTGTTTTGTTAGAAGAAAGTGAAGTCTTATTAATATGATTTATAATTACCATTAAGCTTTACAGGTTGATTTTTTAAAAAGTCTCAAATGATAGGCTACTCTGGCAGTAAACCCTTCGTATTCGTATACTGATAAACAAATGTTCCAAAGTATCCGTAAATATTACCAAATTTCGCATTATTAAATGTATCGTTTATTATTGACAATTATATTAACAGAAACGTTACACAATTACAGTATTCACGTAAATAATTATTTAAACATTTATGCATGATTACAGACATTTAGATCTAACTAGTTTAAGTGGATAACTTTTAACGATCGCTTTTGTACTGAAAGGAAAAGTTTGTTTTCCACTCTAAGAAATCGGGTACGTTCTCCGAGATAATAATCTCTACATTTTAATAAGTATTATTTATTGTTATTATTATTGAAGCTCGTGGGTACGTATCGCAATTCAAATTGAGTGTATGTAGGTTGGCCGTTGCATTATTGTTTCCAGTTTATGCTGCCAAATTACGGCGTTTTGTGGAATTTGCATTTTGCAAGTCACGACTTTACCTGAAAGTTTCAAGAGCTGCTTGCAAATAAATTCTTAACAAAATTATAGAAAATCAATTACAGCTAAACCATTTCTAAGTAGTTCTTTTTGTAAGTAATAATTGTGGACTTAAATGTATTGTATTTACTTGATTGAAACAAGTATCTTTCTTAACATTAAAAATTATATTCCAAATAATTATTTAATTAAAAAGTATTGACGTGGTCAACATATAACTTTCTCCAATTTCAAGGTATTAAAGCACAGATTTCTTGCTTATCATTCTTAGTTTTTTCGAATATTTTTTACGCAGAAATTACATTTGGTTGTGTGTATATGGTTGCAGCGAAAATATGTGAAAACATACATGTTACATCTATGGTTCCATCGCCGTATTCCGCGCGTAATGGAGACACAAATATAAGCATAAGAAATAAACCCGACATAAATAACCAACTTTTCTAAATCATCGAATCTATCAAAAATAGATTTGTTTTCTTTCTACCAAAAAAGAAAGCGGTTCTCTCAACCACCCTCATTACTATCGTAGAATTTTGTATTTTTTCATCTCTAATTTTGGAAAATTAACGCCACTAGTTACGAATGTAGTGCATCATAAGCGTATGTCATGGGAACAAGTAAACGTCTCTATCTTTGTTTAGCTTACAAAAGTTTGTGAGCCGTCCTTTAGTGATACATGCATGCAGTCGAAACAGCTGGGAAGAGTGAACATTAATTATAGTAATTCCTAAATAGTTAGCATGTGATGTTATATCACGACTTTTATGATTCCTGCCCAAGGTTATTTGAGATCGAAATAGATGGATTTGGAGCGACGACTGTAGTCTAAAGTCATAAAAATGCGATTTTCAACAATCTAAAGGGCATTGCGGAGTTCAGAGAAAGATGTTACTGAACATTGATCCTACGTGTTTTAAAAATTAATTTTTTGGCCCTAAAATGCGGGAGGAAAACGAGGCCCAGGGACTTTAAAATGTTTGATATTTTCCGGCATACCTGTCAAAATAAATGCCATTAAAGGGCAAAGACACTTTAGGAGCCCTTAGTTCTTGGCACTCTCGCTCGCTGCGGCACTCGTGCGCCAAGCACTGCGGGCTGCTAGGGCATATTTTCTTCTCTTGGTGCACAATATACCATTTTATCGAAATTGAAGTATTGTCGGACACTGTGTTGCAGTACACTAGTAGTCGACATCGAGCCGCGATAGAGAGCAGACGCGCTTTAAAGATCCATAAACAAAGATCCACTAGCTAGCCGTTGCCTTCTTAGCCGTAAGCAACAATGTCTACAACCCCGAAGAAGAGCTCCGGAAGACCTCACCGCAAAATACCGCTACCAGGAGATTGGGACTTTCGTGCTCGATTCCCCTCCTTCCCAATTGCGGAGGAGGAGAAGTTGAAGGTGGTACTGCGCAAAGTACCAGTTTCCGCGGACAAGGACGCCCTCCTCATCGATTTCTTGGGATGTCTACTGCCGGTGCATTCTGTCACCAGGATACCGGTAGAAACGAGGAGGCCGGCGCCATATTCAGAAGGAATATGCTGTACGTCCTACTGCGGAAGGACGACGATGGCAAGAATATCTTCCATTTCAAAAAGGTCCTTGGCCTCGACACACCATCGAGGCAAAATTTAACAACTATTCCAGTAAACTGAGCCACCGATGTTAGCAACGGGCAACGAGCTGCTGCAATCGACCACCGTATTGCTTCAAGTGTGCATGACCAGTGCCCGAGAATGTTCAAGGCTGAACCCGCTATCTGCGTGAACTGCAGGGAAGGTCGCTCGGCTAACTGCAGAGGATGGCGCTTCTTTGTAAGCCCCCAAGTACCAGCCAAGGAACACCTAGTTCCAGAAGATAGGGGAGGTTGTAGCAGCAATGCTAGAGTTCCTTTCTATTGCGAAGACCACCGCCGACTATTATGCTATCGTGATGACAGCAATCCCCAGATCATCATGACTATACAGCAGTGACGGTTCGCAGGTTCTTTTCTGGTACGGCCAAGGAGGTGGTAATACAGATATTGAAACCTGTGCGCCGAAACCGGACCACCGAGCAGACACCGCAGAGGTCAGTCCGGAATAGCCCACGGCAGATGATAGATTTAGAAGATCGGAGTAAGTTTAGTCAGTAGGCGCCTCTTGCAACATAAATCCAACGCTACCCCACTTACTTAATTAACAGATATTACTAAGGCAACTATGGAAATCTTGATTCAGTTAAAATTGTTATAGTATATTATGTCGGCAATATAGATAACTTCCCAACTGTCATTATGTAGAATGCATAGGCGCCTAACTTCAGTTGACATTAGTGTAATCAACAAAATTCATTGAAACTGTACGACGGCGCGTGTGTCAAATGGGTCTGTTGAGCAAAGGAACAAAATGCAATAATTTACACTAAGAATGTATTATTAGCATACACAGCTCGAAGAAAGAATAGCAAATATCACTCGGTATCGAAGCCCAACATAAAAAGTATCACTTCTATGCCTAGTAATATAATATATGAGACTATGAATTATTATTAAGTTTTTGGTTATTCTGAGCCAACCTATAAATCACATACCGGGTGTTCGATAAAAAACGCCCAAAGCCATAACTTTGTTATTTATTGACCGATATGAATGAACTAAAAACCAAAGTCAATGGCCGTTTAAATACTGACAAATGGCATTAAAATTGATTTTTTTTCAATAATAATTTTCATTGCCAAATAATAGTCAACTTAAAATTTTTAAATAGCTACATATAATGGTTTAATTTTATTACATAATACATTATTTTTCTGAATCCAATAATGTCCAATATGTTATTTTTCGTTCAATATTTTGGTCGAAAAAAATTAAAATAAATCTTCCATTTAAAATTGTATTTTTCAAAAATTATAATTAGCGTGCCTTGGAAAAAGTGACAAATGTCATTTGTAGTAAGGTTACGTCAAACATGAATAATAAGGACCCAATAAATAAGTACCTATGTTACAACTCAATGTAGAATAGAATAAATAAGTACAAGTGCAAGTATTAATTCGCTTGAGGTTTAGATGTTCGGTGATTATTGTAAACACTAAGTAGAACGTCTAACTCTGCAAGTCCACTCTCTTCGGCGTTTTAAAGGCTGCATATCGTCTCAAATTTCCTTCTAACCTTCTAAGGTATTCGCCGCTCTGGAAACCGTAGATGATAATAAATCCGTGCTGCACCTCTTCGATTTCTATTACATAGAAAATAAACATGTCTGTTAATTCGCTATTGTTCATGATTATGTCTGAAACACACACTGATAACAAATGGTTGACATTACTTATACAATAAATGACATTTGTCGATTCGAATTTTTTTCAAGGCACACTAGATTGATTACCAAAAAAATAATGTGAAGAAGATTTATTATCTTTTTCTGGCATAAATATTAACTTAAAACTAATATAATGGGCATAATTGGATTCAGAAAAACACTGTCTAATATTATAAAATTAGAAAAATATATGAAGCCATTTAAAAATTTAAAATTGAAAATCATTGGCAATGGAGTTGATTTTGAAAAAATATATAATTACAATCATTTTATAGTATTTAAACAGCCTTTAACTATCTTTTTTAGTTTATTAAAATCGGTCAATAAATAACAGAGTTATGGCGTTGGGCGTTTTTTATCGAACACACGGTATAATACCAGTGTAAATATCACAAATAACGATTACGGGTATATATTGGAAAACCTAAATATTTTTATAATTTAGCGCAAAATGTGCTGATATATTCATACTTGGTAATGGTATGCATAGCATTAGTTTTGACATTGTAAATATAAGTAAAGTAAATATTGTTCACAAGTTTTGTAAATAATGTACATTTACAATAGTCTTCTATTCCATTATTGTTCACTAAAACTGCTATGTAATTAATTATTAAAATAATGTTATTTTTATTCAGAAAATTTTCAACAAAATGCACTTTTGCACCATCAATCATATTATTTTTATAATTATTTGAAGTATTGGTTTTACGGATAATCAAATAAAAAAAATCAGATCTCAAATATTGAGAGTCTAGAAATATGTAATACTGTCCAATAAATACATAATAAATACAATGGCCGTCGACCGGAGTCCTTCAGCCAAGAATTACACATATACTGTCCATTTTTATTCAAGAGGCATATATTTATATGTATGGCTATGTTATGTACTTCTGTTATTTAACTGTTTAACAAAAAATATAGTGTTCGTACTGTCTATTGGCTAACCGTATGGGAAACTTTGTGTTTTAGTTTTATAAATATTAGGGATTAATAAAGTTTATGATCATAATGAACAGAATAAAGTATTAACCATGGAAGTTAAACCGGAAACTAAACAAACTAATGTACTGAAGCCAAATTTTCAATAGAGCAATTACACAAAACAATATCGAACAATAACCGTTTGTCGGAGTTCTCCCCTGTTTACAGAAAACATTTCCTTTGTGCCACTTTTATTGTGAAAATTAATTCCCCCGGAACGGTCTTGAATATATTTATTGTAAACTGGCCCCATTTCGTCGCTGTCAAGCGCAAACGTCCGTCCCACTTTTCCATCGAGATTTTCACTCGCAAGAGAACAAAAGTTAAACAGGAAAACTGCGAGACTGCCAATCAGAGACGTCTGCGAAAGATGCGTTTCTTTTATTAGTTGTAAACTGTTCATATCAAACATACTGAAAAATAACTGCATACATACTGACAATAAAGTGAGTCGGCCTTCGAGCCGCGTGCGTACTAACTAATGAGGGGGTCAGAATCTAAACGATGACATGTATGTTTAGTAGTGATGTAGGAAAAGTAACTATTCGATACTAGAGTACTCGGTACACGACGAGATCCGAAGTAACGAATATCAAGATAGAAAAGTATTCGTGATTAGTTACCATGGTTTAGTGATGTGGAAAAAGTAACTATTCGTTACTGGAGTACTCCGTAGACGACGAGATCCGAAGTGATCCGAAGTGATCCGAAGTAAAGAATATCAAGATTATTCGTGATTGGTTACTACAGTTAGTTCACTTCGTTTTAGTTATGCGGAGCCAGTGTTGCCAGATTGGGTTTTTTTTTTAAATGGGGTAAATAATTGTTTTGGGGTGTTTTTCGGGGAACTTCAATCAATGGAGTATTTTTTGGGGTGGGTATTTTATACGAGGGGTATTTTTGGGGAAATCAATGAACATATTATTACATTTGCTAGTAATCATCATTACCATAAAGAAGCCAGTCATTTTCCTCAGCGAAGAGGAACAACCTGTGATATCATTCATGGAAGTTGTCCTAGGGGTTCTATTATTGCCGTTTTCGTAATTTTGTTAAAAAATATGTATGTGTTCCGAAAAGAAGATGAAAATATTGAGGATGAAGATTAATAATAAATTTTATAATTATAATGCTTTAATTTTGTATATTTTCCAATAAATCCACTGTATTTACGTTTTACGTTTTATTTTCAAAATTTATTATTTTGGGGGAGTTTTATTATATATTTGAGAAATTAAAAATTGCTACTGGCAACACTCGTTGCCCGTAAATAAATTATTATTATTATTATTATATTAAATATTCAATCTTTTTGTTTGTATTATTTATCGTTAGGCCTGGATTTTAATTTTTTGAAAAATATTTTAGATTTTTGACCACTAGAGCTATTTTCGAGTTTTTTGTCCAAGTTTTTGATTTTTTTTGCCTTATAATTTAGATTTTGCAGACTGAATTTTTGAAATTTTTGGCTTGTACTTGGTTTTTGTATTAATTTTAGGTTATATATTTAATTTGAATTTGTTTTAGTTGTTGTTTTAAGATAAAACTTATGTACTTTGAAATTTAGATAGAAAATACAGACTGCGCGATTTGTGTTTAAGGAATTACTTAATTTTCAAATATTTCGATTCGAAAATTTTTAAATCAAAAAAATTATTTTTGCAGTCAATTTAGTTTTTTTAGTAATTGTTAAATATAAAACTGGCCCGGTATAAAACTGATCACCCGGTATAACTAGAACTGTTTGGAAATTATGAAAAAAATGCGAATAATTTTAAGTAGTTAATTAACGATGCTTTCCGAAAAATTTAAGAATTATTTTAATTATTTGGAGGTTACCACAGCATGATTAAATATTTTTTTAATTTTGGCCTTTTTGTACTACCTATATATTTTCGGAAAAACGGAGTTCTTCAATCCATGGGGTATTTTTGGGGTGCGTATTTTATGCGAGTGGTATTCTGGGGGGTTTTTATGAAATATTTTGGGAAAATTAAAAATTACTCCTGGCAACACTGTGCGGAGCGCCGATCGCCACATGTAGACACATATTGTAGATATCTACCTATTTCGATTCTACATGCGAGCAGCACTGGGATTATAAACCTCTCAAACGATCGTATCGAGTCGGCCATTTTTCCCCTAAATTGCGGTATTTTATAGGTGGTGTCCTTTTTCTTTAAGTAAATGTAGGTATAAACAATATTTGTTAACAATGAATTACAGCTTTACTAAGCCATTTATATTTGAATTACTTGCATATAAATGTGTTATTCCCCAAAAAAGTTATTGCCCGAAAATAAAATTGATACCCGAGACTATAAAAGGAAATCCGAGTATTATCCAGTTGTTCCAACAAGCGTCGTTTAAAAAACTGATTTTGTGAAATACAGTGTCAAATTTCAGTTTTATTTAATCATTTACTTGTATCAAAAATAGATGAGAAGTAGGTATCCTGAAAATGTAATTTAGTAAATACAATAAAACAATTTAATAATGCTGACTTATGCCCGTTTGCACCGCACTCTGTTATGATGATGATATTTTTAAATAACTTTATTGAATACATTTTTTGATAAATATTTTTTTTCCGTGAAACCACAATTCATTTACGTCATCCAAAAATATATTGCCGTGTTAAAATAATCTCCGCTTATCACTCGAGTACAAACATCGAAGGAATACAGTAACGATGTACCTACAGCTGCCTCTTAGGATACCCGTATGGATTCAGACTTCTATAAGTACTCAGTAACGAATACAAAGAAACGAGTAATGTACCTAAAACTAACGATTAGTTACAAGTACCGAAAAGTAACGGAAATCTGCATCACCAATGTTTAGTGTCTGTCTATTTTATTTGAAATAAGAATTATATATATATATATATATATATATATATATATATATATATATATACCGGGTGTGGCACTTAAGACGCCTCGGACCATTGCTCTTTTACGATAAAAGCTATCGAAAAAAATCTAAGAACAAAGTGGTGCATAGTTACCGTCGCTATATTTTAAAAATATTTCTAATCATCAGTGGCGTGCCGTACTCCAGTGGCGTACCAAACTTATGTTTTTTTTAAATGGAATGCCCTATTTTTTATTGCAGATTTGGAAAGTGCTCGACGAGTACTTATTTTTTATCTAACATGTTATACCCTTCACTTTAGCGGTTTCGCTGTTATAACCCCTTCTTTCAAAATTGCGCCAGATTTTTGAGATTTTTTTGTAGAGAAACTAATTGACGCCGGCGCCTAAATTTTGAATTGAGGTACAGGTTAAGACCTCGTATACCTTCACATAATTTTTTTTCGGGTAATTTATGGAAAAAAAATAATTTTTGATTGATCTTCGTATGTTGTCATTTTTTCCGAAAATTTCAAATGGCACCCCCCTAAAAAAATTACGGCGTTGTACAGCCAAAACTCTAAATTTTTCATTGGTGTAAAAAAAATTACACATTGCATAACAAAATTTCGGAGAAAAAAGGAATTTCATCGCAAATGTCGGGAAACGTTTTCCGTTCCCAAGTGTGCCATGAGAAAACAAAAGATTGGTAATTGTCAAAGTACCAAAACAAATACACAAATACGGTCAACATAATAGTATGTACCTATTTATTCAACATGATATGAAAAATGCAGATAAAGCAAATTTAACAACTTAAACTAAATGTTCGAAATGACGACCTTCCTGCTGGAGGCATAACCGCAACTTCTGGTGATATACCGCAGTTCATTATTTTCGGTAATAACTGCCTTCTTTCTAACTCTCCTTGGCCGTTTCACACTTCCCGTAGTAGTAAATCTCTCCAACACTTTTTGAAACGCACGTTCATTTGGATGTGCCCTGTGCGGATATCTCGCAGCGTACACTCGTGATGCCAAGAAACAATTCTTGTTACATTCTCCAAGAATAAATATCATGTCAACCATTTCCTCTTGAGTTCGGAACATTTTTAGAACGTTTATCAAAAATGACTTATGGCTGCTACTGACGTCTAATAATTTACTTTGACAATTACCAATCTTTTGTTTTCTCATGGCACACTTGGGAACGGAAAACGTTTCCCAACATTTGCGATGAAATTCCTTTTTTCTCCGAAATTGTGTTATGCAATGTGTAATTTTTTTTACACCAATGAAAAATTTAGAGTTTTGGCTGTACAACGCCGTAATTTTTTTAGGGGGGTGCCATTTGAAATTTTCGGAAAAAATGACAACATGCGAAGATCAATCAAAAATTATTTTTTTGCCATAAATTACCCGAAAAAAAATTATGTGAAGGTATACGAGGTCTTAACCTGTACCTCAATTCAAAATTTAGGCGCCGGCGTCAATTAGTTTCTCTACAAAAAAATCTCAAAAATGGGGCGCAATTTTGAAAGAAGGGGTTATAATAGCGAAACCGCTAAAGTGAAGGGTATAACATGTTAGATAAAAAAATAAGTACTCGTCGAGCACTTTCCAAATCTGCAATAAAAAATAGGGCATTCCATTTAAAAAAACATAAGTTTGGTACGCCACTGGAGTACGGCACGCCACTGATGATTAGAAATATTTTTAAAACATAGCGACGGTAACTATGCACCACTTTGTTCTTAGATTTTTTTCGATAGCTTTTATCATAAAGGAGCTATGGTCCGAGGCGTCTTAAGTGCCACACCCGGTATATATATATATATATATTTATTATAATATACAGGGTGTTTCAGAGCTCTGGGAACGGTCAATCGCGTGCTTATTTTTCAAAATTTCGAAAAATATTTTGTATAAAAGTTGTGTATAATCGTGAGCTACATGCCCTAAAAATATTTAAGTATTTTCAAGTAGAATCCAATTATCTTTCAGATTATAATAATTATTCCTTATATGATAATCGCCGAATACAAGAAAACTATTGAGATTCTGAACAGGGAACCCATATACAATCTGAAAGATAATTGGATTCTACTTAAGAATACGTTACTAAATACAGGGTGTTCCATTTAAAAAACATAAGTTTGGTCTGTAACTTTGTTATGAGACAGCCTGTATAAATGTAAATATTTTTGGGGCGTGCAGCTCACTATTCTGCACAACTTTTGTATAAAACATTTTTCGAAATTTTGAAAAATAAGCTCGTGATTGACCGTTCCCAGAGCTCTGAAACACCCCGTATATATGATCCCTACAAAGTATGAAAACACGGTTCTCACGTGAAAACGGCTAAGACCAGAACCACCAAAATTGGGATATTTCAATCAATTTTTCGAAAAAAATTGCGTGATAAAATCAGAAATTATTTCCAGGAGTTTCCTACATAGATGCTATCTTGAATTTTTTTAAATGGAATTCGATTTTTTTTATTTTATAACTTTTATAGACCTTATAATTCTGATTACAACCACATACATTTTTTTGAAAATACTTGTTTTTTTATCGATAAACCGGACTTTGAAAAGTATGGAAACAGCTAAACGAGTACATTTTCTAAGTGCTGCAATACGGCACATGCATGTTCTGTTTTTAAACAAAACTTTAAAAAATATTAAAGTCAAATGAAAAAATAAAATATTAAACAATAAATGATTTTTTATTTTGCAACATGTTCAAAGTGCATAGCGTCTTGACAGTTCTGGGTTCTTATGCGTTCTTCTAATTCTTGTATATTGTGTGGCCTGTTGTTATAAACTCGATTTTTCAAATGTCCCCACAGAAAAATCAATTCCTCTCCTCCCTATCTATCCATTTCCGGGAGAAGTCACGACTAAATATTCACGTACTATTAGTTCGAAATCTATCATAAGATTAAGTGAATTTTCTTCATTTGTATCATTTGGTCGTCCAACTTTTGGACGATTTTTAACAGTTCCAGTTTCATTAAACCTATTCCATGTTTTAAATGCAACTGACCTGAAAATAGGTGCTTGATCTGGATGATTTACGATGAAAAGATTAGCAGCTTCGGCATAGCTTCTTTTTCTATCCCCACACCCGATCATAATGAGAATTTCTATGCGATCCGTTTCACTCAAATGTGGTATTTTTGAAACAACCAGTTACTTACTAATGTGATTTTACAAGTTTGACAGGCTAATGAAAATGGTTTGCAAAGGTAACTTTTTTTTAAGTTGAAATTGTTTAATATATATTTTTTTAAGTTTCGACCAAAAATAGAATATGTATGTGTTATATTGCAGCATTCATAGAAGAATACTCTTTTAAAAAATCTAACACTTAACCTATCATGCCATTAAAAAAATCAAGTTACCGTTCTCAAAATATTTCGCTGTTTCCATACTTTTTCAGTCCGGTTTGTCGATAAAAAGACAAGTGTTTAAAAAAAAAGTATATGGTTGTAATCAGAATTATAACATATATAAAAGTTGTAAAAAAATTCGAATTCCATTTAAAAAAAATCAAGTTGGCGTCCTTGTGGGAAAATCCTGAGAATTTTTTGATTTTTTCACGCCAAATTTTTCGAGAAATTACCCCATTTAGAAATCCCAATTTTGATGGTTCTGTTCTTAGCCGTTTTCATGCGAGAGCCGTGTTTCCATACTTTGTAGCGACCCTGTATATAGTATAGTTTCATAAAATTATAAATCAAGGGAAAGAAATGCGTGATTTTTCAAGAAATTTGACACAACGCACCGAGGGAAAAATACTATTTCCTCCCGAGATATACAGAGTGTTAGAAAAAGGATGTAAAATATTTAAGGGTGTCGTAGTATGAACTAAAATAAACAAAACAGACTTAATAAGCATGGGTCCTCCAAGTAACGGTTTCGGAAATATGGAATGTTATTCTTTTTTACCTCCTTTTTTTATTCTGCAAAAACTTTCATTTTCTTATCATAGTTGGCTGATGTTTTGTGAAATAAACATGTACGGGTATTATAGGTGACAGGTTTTTAGGTCCTGTTGTTTTACCAAACCGATTAGCAGGCGCTACTAGCTAAACTTTTTGCAGGGTGCAATGTATGATCTTTTGGACGACATTCCTCTTGGCCGCAGGCAACACATGTGGTTCCAGCATGATGGTGCTCCAGCTCTTTTTTCTATTGCCGTTCGAAAACATTTACACCGAACTTTTCCACGTAGATGGGTAGGAAGAGGCGGAACTGTCTTATGGCCTGCAAAATCGCCCGATTTAAACCCTCTAGATTTATTTCTTTAGGGATATTTGAAAACATTAGTCTATGGTACTCCTCTACATAGTCTCGAGAAGCTGCAGCTAGGAATTAATCAAAACTGATCCAATGTTTTTAGAAAGATTTCGAATTGATATTGATGCAAAAATCGAACTCTTCAACGAATGTATTTTGTGTATTTTTGATTTTTACGCCCCATATGTTACTGCTAAGTTCACTAAACCACACTTGCCATGGATCACAGATAATGTTAAATTTATAATGTCCTTACGCGATAAAGCCCTGAAACTATTCAAGAAAACCAAAAGTGTTTCGCATTTCAATAAATATAAACAACTCAGGAATTATGTAACACAATCAATAAAACATGAAAAAGTAGCGTTCTTAGAACATGAATTTAAGAACACTAGTTCAAAGTTGCTATGGAAAAAACTTAAAAGATATGATATTCATAACAAGAACAAAAAAGAAATTCCAAACTCCTTAAAAGATGCTAACGCCATACAGGATTATTTTACAAATTCTATACCAATCTCTAATATAGATGTCTCTGAAATCAACCACTATTATGATAATAACGACTTTCAAGGTTTAAGTGAGAAATTTAGCTACAAAACTGTTGATGAGATCACTATTTATAATGCCCTTCAAGCAATTAAAACTAATGCTGTAGGCTACGATGATATCTCTGGTAGAATGATTAAATTATGTTGTCCGTTGATATTACCATATCTTGGGCATATAATAAATTCCTGCTTGTTAATGGGATATTTCCCGAACGTCTGGAAAAAGGCAATCGTGATTCCGTTGCCAAAAGTAGATCAACCATCTGGTTTCCACGATTTACGTCCGATAAGCATTTTGCCAGTCTTATCGAAGATACTTGAGAAAGTAATGTCGATTCAAATTAAAGATTTTCTAACCACCAACGGCATCCTCCCGGAAAAACAATCCGGTTTTCGCCAAGGCCACAGCTGTGAAACAGCTCTCTTGGATCTTGTAGATGATATTTTTCGTGAAACGGATAATAATAATCTTACCGCTGTGGTTCTTTTGGACTACAGTAAGGCCTTCAATACATTAAATCACACTACACTTCATAGCATCTTGAAGTTTATTGGATGTGGCGGAATGGATCTTGAAATGTTAAATTCTTATCTGACTAATCGCACACAACAAATAAAAGTGGACGATACATTTTCTACACCAATATTATCCAAAACTGGTGTACCGCAAGGGTCAATCTTGGGTCCATTACTATATGCAATCTATACGTGCAATATTTTCAAAGGGATGCGCTATAGCAAGGTGCATCAATATGCAGACGATACTCAGATATATCTCTCATTTCCGGCAAATAAAATTGATGAGGCCTCTGAACAATTGAATGGTGATCTCAACTACATTTGTAAGCAATCAATTACAGGTTGGCTTAATATGTATAATCGTAGATTGCTGCATAGCGGAGTTTTATTTCACAAATTAATCGCAACAAAAACGCCACTATTTCTATACCGTAAAATATTATTTCAGAGTGATATACACCAACGCAACACAAGATATAAAAAATCGATATGTATTAGGAAACACAAAACTGAAAAATTTAAATCCTCGTTCACGTACCAAATAGCTAACATGTACAATAATCTGCCATTGTATTTAAGAAACTGTAATGTAACCAATTTTAAATATTTATATAAGGCGTATTTATTAATATCACAATAGTGGTCTACATTAAAATGTATTTTAGGATGACATTATTTGCACGATTTAATATAAAATTTAATATAACCCGCATTATTTAAGATGCAAATGTGTAATATATGTGAGTGTGTATGTATTTATTTTTATTGATATATTTTTTGCCTTGAACGATATATCTTTTCTTTTTTTCTTGGTTTATCAAAAAATGATGTAACTAGGTATAAGCTGTAATGTAAAACAAATTCAAAAAATAAAGTCATTTATTATTATTATTATTATTAATAATATCCTTCAGACAAAGATGTTCCTGCTTAGAAATGGAAGGAGGGCACTTCGAACATCTTCTGTAACTCTGTTCTTTGTTTTTGCTAGAATTTCCCCTTGTTTGTTTGCACATAATCAATAGTAAAATAATTGCAAATAAATCTTTCAAGAATTATCTTCCATATCTCCGAAACTGTTACTTTGAGGACCCATGTTAATCATTATTTTTTTGTTTATTTTGGTTCATAGTATTACCCCCTTAAATATTTTACTTTTTTTAACACCCTGTATATACTATTTAATCACAACCGGGATATTTTAAGAGTAAAACGTTCGTTTCTAAAACCTAAGCTAGAAAAAAAAACGCTGTCAGCCGTGACAGTTAAATTAAAAAATAAAACCACGTAGGCAGAGAAATGATTACTTCGCACCTACCGATCTTGTATTGTAATATGCTATAATGTTTATTCAAATATGTAATAAAAATTGAATAGAAATATTGTACCATATAGACATTTTGTAAAATATGATGGAGTTATTAAAACTTTGCTTAAAATGGACTAGGCGCTAAGTACCAACACTACCTAGAAATAACAATTTACAACGTACATCATTCTAATTGCTAATATTGGCCATGCTCGCACGCGTAATTCTATTAACCGGAGGTCTAAGGTGTTCCTTGAAGACGGAGGAATTATTAAATTTCGGGACGCCTGCTTGCACAAGGAACTAGTGGTAGACCAGAGCACTCAGAAGATAATTGCAGGAGACATTTCCTGCAATCATGCGAGAGCACAGATTCTTTTAACGGCCGAAGTGCGCCATTATACGTTCTAATAGTGTGCGGTTCGTGACTAAAACTATTCACATCCTTCGCCTAATAGACAATTATTATGCTTTCCATAGCTGTCGTATATATTTTTTTTACGTTCAGCGCTCGCTTTAATGTGGTTTTTGGTTTCATATCGAGAACAATTTGTAGAAGTGCGATACGGCCGCGTTATTATGTAATTACGGTAGGGGTTGCGTGCCCCGAAATATACCTTTGCTTAAATAATGAAATCATTGCTGCGCGGGGAACGTTCAACGTCTTAATAATTTAGAACCCCACATTTTTTCCTTGGGAATAATTAACATCTGAGTCCCGTTTTTAATTCATTGCGCGCTCACGGAATTTCTAGTAGCGAGTTTAATAAAGCATGAATACACAAGATTGAGTTAACCCTGCTCAGCTGTTAATTACGTTTCTAATTTATTTATAAAATGATTTTATAGTTGAACAAACTGAATAGATATAATAGATATAACAGAGATATTAGGAATTATTTTATTTGCTAAATTATACATACATCTGAAATAATGTTATTTTGTAATTATATAATTAACTAATGGTTATTTAATATTCTCAAAGACCATACACCATGCACAAAAATGACTAGTGCATTACATTTACGCAGTTAAATACATACTGATATTATTATTATTATCTATAATATAGAGCAGAGAGGAATCATAACTAGATAGCACGTTCAAGGGTGGTGAACCCGTGCATACCAAACCACCCCGACCGCAATGCGCATCCGATATTCACCACATTCTTAACCGAATAGTTTATCAGAGGCGCTAGTCTATTGCTGAGTGAATATTCTCCATAAACAAATAATTTATTTGTGGATTGCACCTATCGATAAAAATTCGTGTCAAAACAATAGATATTAAATATTTTGGGGTCTGATCGCTTAAAAAAACAACATATACGAGAGATACATAGATATCTTATTTTGTACGAAAAATCAAGAGGAAAACAGTGCAGAACTAACGAGAAAGCACGTTCTTCAAATTTGTAATACGAAACGTATACTCTATTATAACAGTTTTAAGTTTATACCTGTTAATCCGTGTAAGGTAGTGCGATCGTTCGCGATACCGTGGGAATCGCGTAATTTAGTTTGTAATCAATTATATTTTTCATGTCTTCCATCCAATTCACATCTTTGTTAATACCTGACACATCGTAAAACGGCCATATAACCATTGTACAAAAAGTTACCCGTGATAATAGCTTGCTGACCTTACGTGCTCAGTTGTCAGCAATAACTGCTAAACCGTGCCAGGTAGATTTGATGTATCCTTACAATCATAACTGTTCGTTCCAGAATTTTCTATCGAATTGCTAGTTTCAACTCTTCTACTTTGTTGTTCTTTCTATTATTATCCACGGTGTACAAACGATGAATGAAAAACGCCCTCCACCTCCATGGAAAATGTATTTATTTATAAAATTAAAGTCATATTCTAAATAATAAAAATAATAAACTTGTTAATAGTCGCGCTAAATATATGTAATTGTGATGTGGCCAACATGTGGCTTTCTCGGATTTAATGATAAGATAGATAGGGGTTTTAGAGATATTTTTAATTTAAAAAATAGTTCATCTTGGCATTCTCTACATTATTGGTAGTGGTAATTTTTATGATTTCATAATTTTAGATACATACAATTTCCTTTTTAATTTTTTAAAGTTTATGAGAAACCCTCGTGGACAAAAAATCCCGGACATCGAAGTGAATTTCTGTAAGCACAAAAGCTTTTTGTTTTTTTCTATTAAATCGGAGATAGTTACAAAACAGTAAATTATGCAAAATTACCAAATTCATTGGTCTAATTGGCTAGGTTTTACATCTACGACGTCACACAATTTAAGCGAATAATAATGTGTACAACCTCTACGAACTCTAATGAGTTCTGCCCTGGGCACAGTAAATACTTAATGCAATTGGCGATCTTTTATTTTGTGATGTTTTTCTATTCCATACGAATAGCTATTCGAAGATCATGATCATGGTATGCGTTGGTGTAAATTAAGTCCGCGCTTCGAGCGTTGCAAATGAAGAACGCTAATCTCGCCCAAATATTGCTCAACCACCATTGCGGTAGTGCGTTATCATGCATTAACGTGAAGTTCTCACTTACGAATGGAACAAATGGTACTACATGATCTGCTAAACACTCGTTGATGTACCCAACAGCCGTCATGATGCCATTTTCAGTGAGAACAAGCTCAATTTTCGCATACAGTGAAACATCAGCCTATACTATTATACCGGCTCCCACAAATAGCATAGCATTTTTGTATATACAGGGTGGGGAAACGCTTACGACGCGGCCATTTTATGGAAAACCATGTTACTTTGTGTTATTCTTTTCAAATGGATAGACGTAGGATCGTTGTATGCACAATTTAAAATTATTAGAAGTTATACATATATATATATATATATCCACATCAAAGTTATATAAACGGAACACCCTGTATTTTTGAATTCTAGGGAACAAATAAAGTTGAGTTACTTCAATATTCCCTATACCTATCGTTTACCGTTTTTGAAATATTTATAGATTTGTTGAAATGCATGGTACGGGTAAAATTTTATATTTGCCCCAGTGATTGACGTTGAACCATTACAATTATTTCTATTATTTGGTTCAGTGTTTGAACTTCATATAAAAATTATACAGGGTGATAAAAAATATGGAGTGCAAAATCCTAACTTATAAAGTTGAATAACTTCGTTTTTTCAAATGGCACACCCTGTATTCACACGTAGTATACAAAACAAACTTTATAAGTTGAGTTTTTCTACGGCATTTTTTTATCACCCTGTATAATTTTTTGTATGAAATCATGGCTGGCTCTATAGTTCGAACCTTCAACCAAACAACAGAAATGATTGTAATAGTTCAACGTCAATCACTGCGGCAAAAATAAACTTTCACCCAGACCATGCATTTCAACAAATCTTCAAATATTTCGAAAACGGTAAACAATATGTATAGAGTATTGAAGTAACTCACCTTTATTTGCTCCATATAATTCAAAAATGACAAAAAATACACGGTGTTCCATTTAAAAAAACACAACTTTGATAGTTTTGCGGCGTTTGGAACACCCTGTATAATGTGAAATTATTTTTAAAAATGTAACCATACTAGGCCCCTAGTTATTCCAAAAGTCAAACTTTTTGAAAGTAACGTATTTTGGCCACAATATTCCGTGCCGTATAGCGTGAATAACCCTATATATACCGGGTGTTTCAGACCACCGGTCCCAGGCCTTCTTCTCGAAAACGTGATGTCATAGAGCTTCGAGAAAAAAATAGCACTACTAATGCCTACCTAAAGAATTTGATGGAGGTAGTTTAGACTTCCGGAAGTTACCGGAAGTAGGCGTAACTACATTCAACTTTAGAATTTCAAATAGAAAGCTAGGTCATGTGGGGTATCATTGAATAGGTATTTTAAAAAGAAATAACTTTTGTTTGAAAAATTTATTTCTAAAACATATGCATAACGAAATAAAAATTAATGTTTCAAATAACCAGCCCCTGGCAATTTTCTCAATGTATTACGTCATAGAGGTTCATAAAACAAAATTACATGTCATAAGCCTACCTAAATAATTTAATGGAGATAGTTTCGATTTCCGGAAGTTATCGGAAGTAGGCGTAACTACACTCAACTTTAGAATTTCAATGGGAACCTTAGGTCGTGTGCGGTATCGTTGGAAAGGTATTTTAAAACGAAACAACTTTTGTTTGAAACATTTATTTCTAAATGATACGCCTAATGAAATACAAATTATTGTTTCAAATAACCATGGTAATTAATCAATGATTTTGTATGCATTAACTAATCTTATAAATACATGATCGACGAAAAGAAAATTACGAATTGGCTATAGGTAAGTATTGTTGAGTTTATAAGAAAATAAAATTAAAACTGCCCTAAACATCAGCTGTTTTCGTGATATGTGCACATCTTTTTTTTAATTTTTCTTCAAGCCAACTTTAGAAAATTACCATGGCGCCAAATTGACAAAAAAAAAACAATTGATAAAGCTTGTGAAATCTGGCCGGGATTGGTTATTTGTAACATTAATTTTTATATTCATTACGAATATCATTTAGAAATAATTTTTTCAAACAAAAGTTGTTTCTTTTTAAAATACCTATCCAACGATACCCCACACAACCTAGTTCCTATTTGACATTCTAAAGTTGAGTGCAGTTACGCCTACTTCCGGTAACTTCCGGAAGTCGAAACTATCCCCATTAAATTATTTAGGTAGGCTTATGACATGTAACTTTGTTTTATGAACCTCTATGACGTAATACATTGAGAAAATGGCAAGGGATTGGTTATTTGAAATTAATTTTTATTTCGTTGCATTTATTTTAGAAATAAATTTTTTAAACAAAAGTTATTTCTTTTTAAAATACCTATCCAATGATACCCCACTTGACCTAGGTTCCTATTTGAAATTCTAAAGTTTAGTGTAGTTACGCCTACTTCTGGTAACTTCCGGAAGTCGAAACTACCTCCATTAAATTCTTCAGGTGGGCATTGGTAGTGCTATTTTTTTTTCTTGAAGCTCTATGACATCAAGTTTTCGAGAAAAAGGCCTGGGACGGGTGGTCTGAAACACCCGGTATATAGGGTGTTTCAGACCACCCGAGATAAAAAAAAAATGTTTTTTGAGCCCTATCATGTGGTGTGAAATGTGAACCGCCCCCCTCCCCCTTGGGTCGGGTAGGGGGGTAACTTTGAAATCTTAAATGGGAAACCCTATTTTTTATTGCAGATTTGGATTTTACGCTAAAAAATATTAGGTTTTTATCCGAAAAAAATTTTTCGATGAGCGACAGATGGCGCTATATTCGGCAAAAACATTTATTGAATTATATTTATTTCTCGCATCAAATGATAGATTACGACATTTTTTACGTAGTCATCTCTTAAATAAGGCGTTGATTGGTCATTCGTAATTTTATGTCAGAAATAAGCAAAAAAAAATTCTTTGTAAAAAAAAATCGTAGAAACGAATAAAAATTCATTTGATTATGAAATTCCATTCTATTCTTTTCTATTGTGGTAATGTATGAATTTTTGTAACGACAAACAGGATTTTTTTAATTAAAAAAGATATTTAAAAAAAAATTTTTTTTTGCTAATCGAAAAAAATGTTTCGAACAAAAACCTAATTTATTTTAGAGTAGAAGCCAAATCTGCAATAAAAAATAGGGGTACCTATTTAAGATTTTAAAGTTACCCCCCACCCCGCCCCAGGGGGGAGGGGTGGTGGTTTAAATTTCACACCACATGATAGAGCTCAAAAAAACATTTAAATGTATTTTTTGTATGTCAATCCGATTTGTATTTCGCGAGATATTTGGGGTGTACGGGTGGTCTGAAACACCCGGTATATTTACCGGGTGACCCAGGCTCTGTAAAAGCCCCATAACTTATTTGCCATTTGAGATATTGACTTCTATTTTTCATATACTGGTACCCACACTCTTTCTACATATTTTAAAAATATGTTTGTTTTTGTACAGGGTGTCCCAGTGTAAATAACAGAACACAGTTATGTTTTTTTTTAAATAACATAACATCTCATATTTAATACTTTATTTTTAGTCCTCTTGAGAAGCTGATCAAAATAGTATAAGATACTATGGGTCAATTATGAACGGTTTGTTAGTTATGGGAAAATTTGTGGCAAAAACATGTACACATTGAAGAAATTGCAGAGGTATTTCTAGCAAAGATAGCGTCAATTTTTATACACTAGATAATTCTCCACATCATGAAGAATAATACACATTGGCTTTAGTTATTTTTTGTTCATACTGCTATACAGGGTGTCAAGTTGTAGAGCGGAACATTTTCAATCGATATAGGTCATATGAATTTCCCTATGGTTTCCCATTTTTCCGCTAGAGGGCGTGGAAAATATCTAGCAGGCAATGCACGCATTATTGGAAAAGTCGAAAGGACTATATTTATAGGAAATTTTCCGCTCTACAACTTTGGTATGATATAATTTTTCCAGATAATGCATAGTTTTGGCTTAAAATCCAAAAATCAGCGGAAGGTGACAGAAGAAAAATGTTTTTATCGATAAATCTCAAGAGTCCTTAATATTTTATTATACAAGCCTTATATTATTGGAAAGCTTATAGAAAATGCCATGCATTGGTGGAAACATATATAGGATGTTCCGTTTGAAAAAAAATAGTTATCCATTGTTTTGCGTATGTTTACACCCTGTATAGTAGTATGAACAAAAAAGGTCAAAAACCGATGTGTATTATTCTTCATGATGTAGAAAATTCTCTAGTGTATAAAAAATGACGCTATCTTTGCCAGGAACACTTCTGCAATTTTTTTAATGTGTACATGTTTTTGGTTTTACAGAACCCTGGGTCGCCCTGCTAAAAATCGTTCACCCGACCTTCTCCACACACGTTCTTGTTCATCTAGGAGACGCAGACAAAAACGAGACTCATTCCTGGACAATACGGAGCTCCATTGTCAAATATCTATGTTCACGGGTAAATCGTAGTCGCTGGATACAAAGAGATGCGAGCAAAAGTCGACAAGCAGCAGGTTTCCTTGACATCAATCCGTATTCTTTCAATCTTCGGAAAACGGTTTATGCAGAAATTGCAGTAAAATAAACATCTTCCACTTGGCGAGACATAATTATTGATGGTAAACCAAGATCGCGTAGTATAGATAACACCGTAAAGAGGTCTTCTAGCCCGTTTGTAGTGCAAGATCTGCCTGATCCTAGCTTGCGTATTCCCCAGTTTGTATTGCGTCCTGAACGTTACTCCTGGGAATATTTAAGGAAGCAGAGATGTATCGAATACTGCGATCATCTTCGTTCGGGCTATATTTTCTGTTTGCATTTTATCAACCAATAAGTGCCAGTACTGACAGCTCCAGTACCCTTTCAACATAAGCAGTTCAACTGATAAAAGCTGAATAAACAGTACACCACGATTTTTGAGTTTTGCATTATATTTTATTTTTGTCTTAATACATTTTTTTTGACGTCGGCAAGTAGGCCATTTGCCACAACCTTTTCCTTGTAGGTTTCTATTTTTATCTTAATTCCCATCTTAATGCTCAAGCACAAACTTAGGATTGAAGGAATGTATATGCCAGTGAGGGCCATCACGGCTTTTTAGGTTTCGACAAACAGGAGGGGGGGGGGGGGGCATGGGCGGTTCACACCAGAGTTATGAGGTGTTGTTAAAGGTATCCTACTTAATCTACTCAAGTTTATGTTTTATAACTTTTAAATATAATGCAAGTTCTTTATTTATATTTGAATTGTCTGATTCTAATAAATAGGTTAAATTTAAAGGCATTTATACACTAAAACATGTATTTTTTACGTCAGTAATGGCCGTGGTGCACCTTATGTGGCACCAATTCAAATTTTACTAATAGTCAAATAGTCAAATTTATTGTCAATCTTGCGGTCCCAACAAAAAGTGACATTCTCATGCGCAACAAAAAATACATATTTCGCGCACTTAATCCAAAAATAACTATTTTATATATTATACAAATTAGCAAAAAGGTGCAGATTCGAGAGCTCATTAAAAATCCACCTCCAAATACCACTTGTCATGACCCAATTCTTCAAAATAAAAATGAAAAATTAAGCTTATTCTTTTTACGGGCGGAAATCACTGGTGCCATGATCACAATAACTTTGTTTTTTTGTTTATCACGTTATCTGTCAAGTTATGTTTCGTGCCTTTCAATAGTGTAAGTATTATTACTTCAACTTATAATGGAAAAAAAACAATATTGCGATTAGACAGGAATCTAAAAAAATCAGGTTCGTCGCTGCAGTACGACCAAAGACGTACAATAAGAATAATACAGAAAAGGAAGAATTAGTTTTAGCTGGTGTTAATGTGGATAAGTGTTTCTTCTAAGGAAATTTCGCAGAGTATAGGTATGCCAGACTCGAGTTTCAGAGATTTTGAACAACCACAAGTACACGTGTTATAAATTTAAACCATCTCAAAGATTAAGACCTGGAGATGACACATTTGCAACTGGTATTTGGGCTAAGTGAACACAAATCCCAATTTCAAGAATATTATTTTGTGGATAGATGAAACTATGTTTACCAATTGTGGTATGTTTAATAGACATAATAAGCTTTACTACTCTCAAACTAACTTACAGACGACTTTTCCTGTTCGAAACCAAGTTAGATTCGGTTTCAATGATTGGTGTGGTATATTAAATGATAGATTACTAGGCCCCATTATCTTTAATGGTAATTTAACGAGAGAAAGGTATCTCTCTTTTTTACAATAAGAGATCGAAGATTTAATAGCAGAGTTGTCACTGGAGACTTCTAGACAAATGTGGTTTCAACAGGATTTATTTAAAAGAGAGACTTAATGATTGGGTAATTGCAACTAATGGAATGGTATGTTGGCCTGCAAGATCACCCGATTTGGCTCCATGTGATACTTTTTTTATAGGGAACTGTTAAAAATAAAGTCTATGGTCCTACATAAAACAACGTACAGGAAGCAGTACAGGAGACATTACGCAATATTAATGGCAATACTATACGCAAAGTAATTAATAGTGTTCAGAACCGGTACCAACTTTACATTGAAAACAATGGTGGATTATTTGAGTAATTTATCGTTTATCGTTTTTGTAGTTGTGTATGTATGACAGTTCGTTGTTGTAAATAAATTTAGTTAATTACTATCTACTGTTATTCCGGTATATTTGATTTTGAAGAAGATTCCATATCATGTGATACATCATTGTATTCAGAAAAAAATACCCTCTTAAAAGGGCTAAAAATATTGCGCAGTACCAATTTAAAATTTGGAGGTTAGGTTAGATTACTAAACATTTGCACAAATAAAATTGGTTTAAAGAAGTGCCAATGAAAGTGTTTAAATTGCCATGCAAATTGGTTTAAACCGCATCTCGATATCTTGGGTAGAAGGAAAGTTACGGCAAATGAAAAAATTAGGAAATTTTGTTTTAATTTTTATTTTTATTTTGTAGAATTGGGTCATGACTAGAGTGCGGATTTATAGCTATTATGCCATACATTATATTAAATGGCAAATCAAAATGACGTCGTATATACATGTTTTACAGCAAATGAACCAACTTGTCAAATTTTTTTTGTCTTGTTTGCTTATTTTCTGTTTTCATGCATATTTTCTTTTTCGTGCCATTTTTCTGCATATTTCCTTGTTTTTTTTTGCTTTTTGCTTATTTTACAATATTGTGTACTTTTTTTTATTACACTTTATTGAATTTTTGCTACGAATTAATTGAATTTTGAGAATGTGTTGTTGGAAATCACCAGTCCACAAAACAACGTTCGTCATATTTCGTGAGAGTCGTGTTTGTCAGAGATCGGTAATTTCAGGGATTACCCCGGTTCCGTGAATGCATGCATACAGATTACCAAACTCGAGAGGGGGTCAGTGTATTGGGCAGCAACGGTAGCACACCGAGTGATCGAATTTCACCGTTTGGCTGAAAATATTAACTTTTTTTACTTTCTCCGTTACGAAGTACGAGAAAGTATTGTGATCGTGATTTTTTTTTCAAAAATTTTTTTTGCGGAAATATCCGTTTTGGGGTCCCTAGATACCATTTCAACAATTTCTGGAAATTTTTTTTTGTGTCTGTGTGTGTGTGTGTGTGTGTGTGTGTGTGTGTGTGGCTGTGTGTGTGTGTGTGGCTATGTGTGTGTGTGTGGCTGTGTGTGTGTGTGTGTGTGTGTGTGTCTTTCTGTGTGCGCTGTATCTCAAAAACTAAAAGAGAAATTGATATGAAACTTTGAACATACGTCTTATTTGATAATCTGAAGAACTGAAAAGCTTTTGGTAAAATTTCGTACACTGGAAGTGGGTGTTTACCTCAACTGTTTTTTGTTTTTTGCCAATATTTTCTTAAATGTAAAAAATATCACAAAAACATTTATACAAACATTAAAGACAACAAAGAAATGAACATCTTTTGCTTAAAAATATTTTTCATAAAATCATTGCTATTCAAGAAAAAAATTTATTAATTTTTTTTTAATTTTTGGTGTATAATTATGAAACGATGATGGTTACAGCAAATTTATGTGAATAATAATTGTAGAGAATCCCAAAATGAACAATTTCTAAAGAATAAGTTTTTTTCGAAATCTCGTTAGTTTTTGAGTAAACCAAGTTTTTGAATTTGAAGCATAATTTTCCCATCTTTCATAATTTTGACGTTTTAAACGTCAGTTTCATCCGAGTTTACGCAACGCTCGATGTACATTTAAAATATGATTTTAATTGAAAATAAACCACGAAAGCGTAAATATAAATGATACCATCAAGTCGGAGAAAGTAACATGATGGCCACATCACCATTTTTGTGCTTATCTTTTGTTGATCGCTTTTCGGTGACACATTGGATTGTTGTATGTAGTGCGTTGTTCGGTTGCTTAAAAAATGCCAAAAAATAAAACCATCTGTCGACGAATGGATACAAGGACATTCTGAGTTGAAATTTGAGAATGGGAAATTGATTTGCCGTGTCAGCAAAAATCGGTAAGTTTTATTTAATATCCGACATTCACAAAATTGGGGTACATGAATAATATTTTGTAGATTAACTAAAAAATACATGACGCAACACATCAAAATTGCAGTACACCAGGAAATTAAAAAAAAAAACAAATAGCTGGGACAAGTACACAACAAACTATTTTAGAATCTTTTGCGGGTTCTTCCACAAGCGATGAGAAAGAATTCTATGTAATACAATGGTATCTTCTAATATCCCATTGACAAAACTAAATAATGGTATATTTAAAAGTTTTTTACAAAAATATTGCCGTAGACACATTCCTGCAGAGTCAAAAATTCGCAAAAACTATGTAGACCTTGTATATACAGACGTTGTTAACGAAATAAAGAAAACAATAGGAAATAATAATATATGGTCTTGTGTAGATGAAACTACGGATTCATGTGGTCGGTACATTGCACATTTAATGATCGGAATATTAAGCTAAGATTGCGTTACCAATACATTTTTAATTAGTTCGAAGCAGTTAGAAAAAATGAATAGCAATACTATAAGTAAATTTGTTCACGACGGATTAGCGAAATTTTTTCTATTTTTTCCACCAAACGCCGTACCAAATGAGAAAATTTTATTGATGCTTAATTATGCTGCTGCTTATATGTTGAAGGCATATTCCAATTAAAAAAAAATATGAACAATTAATTCATTGTACATGTTTAGTTCATGGACTTAATCGTGTAGCGGAAACTATAAGAACCCAGTTTCCTCGAGTAAATTGTTTGATAAAAACTGGCAAAAAGGTCTTCTTAAAAGCTCCCATGAGAGTTCAAATGTATAGGGAAAGAATGCCAAATATTCCACTTCCTCCCGCACCTATTGTGACTAGATAGGGTACGTGGCTGGATGCTGCGTTTTATTACGCAGAAAACTCATTTAAAGAGATTTTGTTAGAATTCTCTGCGTCCTCCTCTAAGGCAATTAAGGAATGCCAAAATATCATTCAAGACGAACGAATTCAACAAGATTTAGCATTCATAAAGACAAACTACGGCTTTGTCAGCAAAGCCATAAAAAAACTCGAAACCAAGAATAGTACTTCGGTTGAAGCTGTACAAGTAATTAAAGATTTTGAGTATGAAGTCTCAAAAGTAAAAGGACCGGCAGCTGATATTATTTCCAAGAAATTTAATGACGTAAGTAAAAATGTTGGATTTAATATTTTGAAACAAATATCAAACGCAAGGAAAAGTCACCGAAAATTTATTAATGAATGCATCTCTTGTTCCTAAATTTAAATATGCTCCTATTACAAGCGTCGATATTGAACGAAGTTTTTCTCATTTTAAAAATGTACTGACTGATAAAAGAACGAGATTTTCTATTGAAAATTTGGAAAAATATTTAATAATCAGCAGTTTCAGAAACGAGAACTAATTTAAAATCTGAATAACACTTTTATGTTATATACTTTTATATTTTTTTATACTTTTTATGTTTTTATTATGTTTTTTTAAATAAAAGTTCATATTTTGTTGCTGTTTAAAGAATAGTAATACATTTATTTGTTTTTTCAATCCTTATTGTCGTTTTTGTACTTATTCATTATTTATCTATTTGTCAAAAGTTTGGTGCTTTTTGAGTCCTTCTTTTTCGTTTTTGTGCTTATTTCATTTTTTTTTACCATTTTTTATGCATATTTTTCAGATTTTTTATGCTTTTTTAAGTGCTTATTTTTATTTTTTTTGTGCTTATAAATCCGCACTCTAGTCATGACAAGTGGGATTTGAGGTGGATTTTTAATGAGCTCTCGAACCTGTACCTTTTTGCTAATTTGACTATCTCTCTATCTCTTCAATTGCAGAAGTTGCCCATGCTGTCCCTACGAAATCCGGGCACCCTGTATAATAACCCTTAATTTTAAACTCGTGTCAGATGCCTGTTTCTGTTTAACTCAAAATTAACATACTAATAATGACTAGTATATTTACATTATTTCATCAGAATATATGCAAAATTACAACCTGTGTACATTTTCCTCAAGCACTTAAATTAAATGACTACCATAAAAAGTCATGTATAACTAACACCGTTAAGTAAATGTTCGTTATTAAATTATAAATGATGATGGAGTGAAATTTTAACTCACGACTTTATGCCGGGAATACCACTTGGACATGACTCGAACTTACCTGAAAATAAAAACATCTAATCAGTACATGAAATTTCTATAAATGAAAATAAGACATTAGATATTTAAGAATATTTCAGATATTTATTAAATCGGGGTACATTAATATTTACCCGTATAGTTATAATTATACAATTAAATTTGTTGAATGATAGCTTAATGGATAGTGCAATTAGAATGATAACATTTACTCTGTATAAACCATTCTTTTGTTTGTTTTGTGTTTCCGCGTTCTAAAAGGTACCACATGAACGTAATTAAAAAAATATATATATTTTAATCGTAATTAGTTATACATTACCATGTAGTAATGTTTAAAAGCATCCTATTTCTATTGTTAGATGAAAGTAATGGAATATACGGTACTGTAAACAAAATAAATGACTACATTTTAATGCAATGAGGAGTATTAAAATAATCAGATATGATAATTACCTGTATATATACATGCTTCCACGAGAGTTTAAATAGATTACAATGCGTGCATGCGTTAGACAATGAAGGATGGGTAGCAACGAAGAATTAAACTAGTTCTTTTAGAGTATTTACATATAAATTAAAATGGTAATTATTCTACGTTCTATTTGATGTGGTGCAAACTAATTTGTACGTAAATTATGTTTAACGTTACTATCAGTATGTCCACGCATTTACATTTTGTCCGTTACGAACTACGGGAAAGTGTTGTGATCGTGAACATATAAAAAAAAATGTTTAGCGGAAAATGTACGATTTTAGGCCCCTAGAGGCGAAATGTACAGGCCGGACTTGATGGGATGGCGAGAAGCGGCGCAGCCCGAATAGCTCCGAATGCGCCGTTTGCCACTAGCGTAATGCTGGGATAAGGGAGTAATTTTTTGGTCATTGTGTTGTATGGAAATGATTTATAATGAAATGAATATAAATAAAATATATCTTGAACATGAAATTGGTTTACCACTGATTTACCATTTTAATCACGAATGTACGGTGTACCTACCACGTAAATAGTTATAATGGTTCGCCGCCACTGAGGAATTTTAAATTTAGCGGCAGTACGACACCGCTGCGCACCCAAGTCTCTCGTCATCCTAAAACGCCCCCCATGTATCTGTGTGTGTGTGTCTGTCCATGTACGCTGTATCTCAAAAACTGATATAGGAATTAACATGAAACTTGCACACTTATATCAGTAACATATCTGCTCAGATATGTTACTGATACAAGTCTTATGTAACAATCCGAAGAACCCAAAAGCTTTTCGTAAAATTTCATATACCGGAAGTGGGTGTTCACCTTAACCGTTTCTTGTTCCTTTCCGATATTATTTTAAATATTAAAAATAATACAAAACATTTAAACAAATATTGAAGATAATAAATAGAAGAAATAGAAATAATTATAGAAAAGATCGAAATGAACTACTTACAAAAAACACGTTATTTCTAAAATTTCATTAGTTTTTGGTAAAGATTATTAAAATTTGTATAATTTGTCATTTTCACAATTCCATCCAGCAAACCGCTTGATTTCCGTTGAAAATAAACCACGAAAGTATCAATATAAATAATTATTAAGCCATGAAATATAATTTAGTCTGCTTTTATAATAATATTCCATGTACCACTGAGGTTGACGGTTCATTAAAAAACATATGCTGTGATCATTTTTGATACGGCACATAGGACATAAACACTGCACAAACCAAAGGTGCAAAGGGTACGCACCCGGGCGTCATGTTAAAAGCAGAGCAGAGACATATTTTCTGCAATAAATCACATAGTTATAGTAGTTTTTAAATAAATATTAAATATATTTCGAAAATTTTTTACGTATATTTGTTTACCCTTTTTCGCATTAAAAAAAACTAGGGCAGCAATTTAATGGTAGCAGCCGGGAGGCAGACTAAGTAACAGCAGCCGTGGATATATTTTTCTAATACTCCCCAATTTTTATAATGAGCACATCATTACTTTTAAATAAAGAAAAAACGCAATAAAAAAATAGTTTTGGTTCGTGAGTTATAATCACCCACTTAAGCTAAGCGCACACTTGTCGGAAGCGGACGGACGGTACGTATCGGATAAAATTGCTTAACACAGTTGTAAACGAGTTAACGCATATTTATCGGTACGGCATGGAACGGCACGCAGCGCATTTGAAAAATCCGTCTGATAGGCGATCAAATCCGTCCGCTCTGTCCGATGCGTGCCGATGACGACTAATGTGCTATGTCTGCGGAACTTGCCGACAGCAGAAACAGTTGAAATGCAGTTGGTTTATTAACGCTTTTACTAGTTCCAAAATGACAAAATACTTTTTCTTAGACATACGGAAATAGTTAAAAAATTTCGCATTGTCATTCAATAAATCTTTGAACAAATAAGTATATTCCCCAAATATATCACGTTTTAGACAGATATCATATATCCACATTTTTCGACGTTTCTTTTTCTTGAATTAATTCTCTAATTCTAACACCACAAACAGCTCTTCATCGGATGATTCCATAAGTCAAACGTTATTCCATGACTCAAACTAAAACATATATATTCCGCATAGCATTCATTTTCTGCCGACAGTGTGCGATACCACCGAAAAAATCCGATGCGTGCCGTCCGTCCGCTTCCGACAAGTGTGCGCTTAGCTTTACTGAACTCAACGCAACTTATCTCCAGCTGCATTTGCATTATAGCAGCTCAGCAAATTAGAATTAAACCAAACTGTTCTTTGATCTAAAATAATTCAGTTTGTAATAACTATTTCATCGCGTTTTTGATTGTACGAATTCAAATAAAACTTTTCAGAAAGTAAATTCCGAATTTTAAGAATAAAAAAAGTAACAAACGTAAAAAAAATCTAAATATATAATAATGAGATTTCTAAAAAAACTGCTACCCTCAGCTTCCGGGAAAGGGAGAAACCTCGCTTCTGACCCCAATAAGACTTTCTCTAATTTCATGAATTGTCTAGCTTACATGTTCTTCTTAATTTTAAAACCGATTTCATCTATTCGTCTCACATCCACTCCCGGCAGTAAATCACAGGCACTTTTAAGAAGTTAGATATTTCGGTGTCGCTCCGCCTGACTCACTGGGTTGTGACACCATTCACTTTGAACGGACAAAGTACCATCGCAGGTGCGCAATCTGCCTGACTCTCCCCTTGGAAAAGTATGTAATAGTGTCCCGTAAATAAGAATCCGTGTACTAAACTCAAAATTATCCCTTTTGGCCAGCTTTTTCAGCACTTTTACCACTGTGCCGTCGTCAACCAAGCCACAAAGCTGGGTCTTAGCATTTCCATCGTAGTTTAGTGAGAGGTCCAAGAACCTGCCCTTGTGATAAAACGGCCATGACTTCGGTGTCAGTTTTTAGCATAGCAGTTGTATTAAAAAAATGCCCTTTGATTTATTTTTTGTGCTGAAGCGTGTAAAATTAAACAAACAAATATGACTTTGTAATAAAGTGATAACTAGTTTTTGCCTTTTACTTGCGCGATAATTGCTTTTACGTCGAAGAAAAACAAATTTCAATTACAAAACGTTAATGAGGAAGTAATTTTATTGGATAAACATTTTAAAAGCTGCAATTAGATAGGTCGTTGTCGTTCATGTTGGGAAATTTTAGTTTTGTTTTTAAAATCTACAGGTTTTGTTAAAGATATATCGCCCCTCTTCGTTGCATCTTAAAGTTAAGATTGAATGTATTTTAATTTTCAGCCACTAAAAGATATAAAGAGCATAATGTAAAGCTGTACAGCATGATCACCTTTTTAATGGAGGTTGTTGTAATACAGAGTCTGCCAAAAAAATGTATACACACTTTAAGGAACGAAAACTATTTATTATGTATTTGCTTTACATTTAAATACTGATCACACATATACTACTGTCTTCAGTTAAGCACATGGTTACTTTAAATGTTTAAAATAATAGCCGTGGGCGGTCAGACATTTAAAGGAACGACGAGCCATGGTTATTGGTTACCTTTGTAAACAACCTTAAATATTACATTTAATACTTTAAATCTTATACATTGGAAACAACTGAAGGCTTCAATCATTTTGTGATTTTATGGGACATTTATGGTTCTTTACGTTCATATACAAAAATTATCGTTTTCGTTTTCGAGAAACGAAATTAACTAACGGTTATTAGCGGTTATAACTATATTTTAATTTAATACGATATAAACCTAATTATTTTAATGGTCGATAGTCTAGATTGATTTAAATAGTAATAAGAAAAATGTAACTGAAATCTAAATAAAAACAAAATTGTTAAAATATTAACACACAATGAATAAACACCCAAACTAAGTTTAATTGTGGATAAGACATACATTTCTAGCTTAAAATATCGCTATTTGTATAATCAAAGTTACACTGGATGTACTCTGATAAAGAGGAAGCATAAGGAGTAAAAAGAATTGAAGCCTGCCATGCAGTGGCGGTTTCAAAGGGGGGCTAATCGGGTAATTACCCCCTAAGAATTTTTCGCTTATCAATTTTTATTGTTAAAAATTACCGATATTCCATATTCCAAATAAATAATATAACCGGAAACTGTTTCCAACGTTTTAAAACACTGGAAAAGGATAAGGAGATTTCATGGAACAGGTGTATGAGAGCGGAAGCACCAGTTTATTTATCTTTTTTTTAATTAGTTCTTGTAAATATTTCCGTTAATTTCGTTATTTCATTTTCATTTTCATTCCGTTTTCAGTCCCTCCTTACAATATGCTCATTGTATACAAAAATGGCATTGCAATATTTTAGTTTGTGTTTATTAAAAATTATACAGGGTGGATACGACAATCCGTCCACCCCATTACGAGAAATGGGTTTCTTGGAAAATCAAAAAAGAATTGATGACTAAATCGGATATGCTCTATCTGATTATGATTTTTTCAACTTCCGGCTTTGATCGGAAATAGGTTATTCAGACCGAGAGTTTATTTTTTAAATAGAACATGGTATCTTTTATTGCAGATTCAGATTCAACATGAAAAACATGAAACTTTTGTATGAAATATTTTTTCGAAAAAAAAAACTCGTGCTACTTATTTAACACGATATGAAAGTGATCGTTTGGGATTAACTTAGAGTATCGTTGGACAGTGTTCAAAAAGAAACAACTTTTGTTAAAAACACATCCAGATATTATTATTTATTGTTAACGAGATAACGTTTTTTGTTTAGTATCTTGTTAACAATAAATAATAATATCTGATTGTGTTTTCAGTAAAAGTTGTTTCTTTTTGTGCACTTTATTCAACGATACCCTATATTAAGGGGTAACACCATCCCTGGGCAGCTTAAATCATACCTAAGTTTGGGATTTTTTTAAGGACAAATTAATAGCTTCGTTCGAAAAACGCGAAAAGCTCGTTATTATGCATTTATTTAAGTACAGAAAAATGTTGTTGTTTATAACTGTTGCAAACGGGCATACTTCCGCAAACGACTTTTTTGGGACGCCATTTTGTGTACACGATACCTCTAAGATGATCTAGGCTAAAACAAAGATCGAAACATTTATATGTTCTACTAGCTGACCTGACAGACGTTGTCCTGTCTTAACTATGAATACTGAATTCGAAATGGTATAATTAATTTTAAAAAAATATTCAAAATCATAGTGTTTATTATTGTAATGCTCTACATTCTTCGTTTTATTTTCTGCCAACGTCATAAAATTGATACCATAATCATGAATTGAGCAAAGTAACTACTGCGCTGCGCCGTCGTCCGTGCGTAGCCCTTTAAATCAAGCAAGGTAACTGGTGACAAACGTGCATGGTCCATATACCGGGTAACCCAGGGATCTGTAAAAGCCCCATAACTTATTTGCTATTTGAGATATCGACTCCTAGTTTTCTTGAATTGGTAGAGTCCGATCAATGGATCTTTGCGTGCACGTCATAGATAGCCGAACCTAGTTCCGACAAGATTTTCATGTGTTTACTCCCTCTATGATAAGTTCAATTAGACGCAATAATATGTGTACGTATGTCGTCCAAGGTGAAGACCTACGGTACTCGGTAAAACCATGCATTGAACAAAGACAAAAGCTTGGTCCGCAAGTCATTTTGTTATTAATACTGCATTGGCGGCGCTATAAGCAGTATTTTCTGTTTTGTGTTCGTTGTTGCATATTTGTTCGATTTTACAACCTGTATAGTACATTTTTAGTCGTAACATAAATACGTCGTGATCAACATTTCTTCGTGATATATAGAAAATAGTTCTTTTTAGAACTTTTATAACAATCAGCGGAATCGCTTGGCCTAACCTCAAAATACCAGGTAAACGTCTAAATTCTCGGGCGCGAAATATCGTGGCCAATCTTATGGCCTATTTTACAGCAGAAAAGGAAAACAATGGTCCTTTAATTTCGCTGAATGCTGTCCAAGAGGTAATTTCTTTCTTTGTTGTCTAATTACCTGCTTATTAATATTACATCGTTTCATAGAGTGTTGCTGATGCTTTAAAAATAAGTTTACGGACTATCTCCAGTATTAAAATTGCGACTGAGAGAAATCAGTCGCTTTCTACCCCTGGAAATCTAGACCCCGGAAGAAATTAAAAACTTAAGTCTAGACGATGGTTGCGAAAACGGGAACCAAAGTTAATTCGCATGTTGACATGCAAACTAATAACTAATTTCGGGTAACGGTAACGAATAGCTTGGTACCGTTCCCGGGTTGTTATGAAGCCGCCTTAATAGGTTTCTAAGATCATCACGTTGTAGCTTGCGTTTTTCGCTACAACTCCGTAGAAATCTGTTACTCCTCGCGCACAGACCGAAATTTACTGACGTTTAAAACGTCAAAATTATGAAGAAATGTTGGGCTCATAACGAATTTGATTTATTTACCTTCCGACCAAATACGGCCCGACAGACCAAGCGTTTCGTATTCAGTCACTACAAAGGCATATTTGCGTATACATCTCATACTGCTGTTTTAATGGTTTACGTTGCGAGCTCAGATTAATGTCAGTTTGTTGTTTATTTGTACGCCACTGGTGGAATCCCTTGCGTTGATTGTACCGGACAACGATCAGTACTGACGTGCACGCAAAGATCCATTGATCCAAGTATACCCACACTTATTCAACATATTTTAAAAATATGTATGTTTTTGTACAGGGTGTCCCAATATACTTAACAGAACAAAGTTATGTATTTTTAAATGGAACACCCTATATTTTATACTTTATTTTCAACCCTCTTGAGAAGCTGATAAAAATAGTATAAGATAGTATGGGTCTATTATGGACTATTGGTTAGTTATGGACAAATTTGTGGCAAAAACAAGGACACATTGAAAAAGTTGCAGAAGCGCTCCTAGCAATGCTAGCGTCGTTTTTATACACTAAAGAATTTTCCACATCATGAAGAATAATACAAATCAGCTTTGGTTCTTCTTTGTTCATACTGCTATACAGGGTGTCAATATACGCAAAATAATGGATAACTATTTTTTTCAAATGGAACACCCTATATATCTTGCCACCAATGCATGGAATTTTTAACCGTCCATAATAGACCCATACTATCTTATACTATTTTTATCAGCTTCCCAAAAGGGTTGAAAATAAAGTATAAAATATAGGGTGTTCCATTTAAAAGAACATAACTTTGTTCTGTTATGTATATTGGGACACCCTGTACAAAAACATACATATTTTTAAAATATGTAGAATAAGTGTGAGTACCAGTTCAAGAAAACTAGAAGTCGATATCTCAAATAGCAAATAAGTTATGGGGCTTTTACAGATCCCTGGGTCACCCGGTATATTAAGGCAGATAACTGGTGACGGACGACGGCTCTGCTGCGCTACGCCGTCGTCCGTGTGTGGCCCATTAAAATTAAGCAAATAAACTAGTGACGATAATGGCCGAAAACGATTTTTTAGGCTCTAAACGTTAGAGAGTGCTGTTTACAGGGTGAGAAGTAACACCGGTAGATGGCCGGAATAACTGATTGAGCGGTCGATCGCCGAGAGTAGAAAATCATTAAAGTATTAAAATCGCTATTAAAAAATAGGGGTTTATGGTAGAAGGGTGAGAATTTAGGGTTATATGTATTTTTTATTGCCAAATCATAAAAAATTAAAAAAATAAAATTTTTTATTAAAAAAATAAAAATAAAAAAATTTGCGGTGGACCACCCTTATCACTTAGGGGTATGAAAAATAGTTTACGTCCTATTCTCAGATCTACTCAATATACACACAAAATTTCATAAGAATCGGTCAAGCAGTTTCGGTGGAGTTTTGTTACAAACACTGTGACACGAAAATTGTATTTATTAGAAATTGACAAAGTACATTTTTCTTTTGCAAAATAACAACATTTTTAGAAAAATTGCCAAATTTTGATCGAAAATCTGATACAAAAATTGCGATTGCAAAAAACAGTTTTCAATATTTCGCAAGAATATGTTGCATGATAGATAGGAGAAGATTGTGTAGAAATTCCACGCCAATCGGTTAAAAATTGTAAGAATAGTGTTGTACGCAAATTTGAAAAAGGTTGTTTTGAGAAAAACGAGTTAAAATTTTGGTCACGGATATCTTGCATATAGCATTGAGCTATGTTAATTTATTCAATGTTACTCAGTTCTTTGTAAATGGGATTTATAGTTTTGAAACTTCAGTATGTATTTTTGGCAAATGCTTATAATTTGCAAAATCATTTGTAGTCTTTGCTTTTTTACCTATATTATAATACTCGCGCAAAAGAACGATTCAATCGGCTCTAGCACTATGATGCCGATTCAATTTCATTGCAAAACCTTTTGTATTCTATTCTTAAGACTATAAACTAATGATTTAAGAAAGAAAAAATAAATCTATTTTTTTAAATCTCTAAGAATGGTGTTACCCCTTAATCAGAAACGACCGCTATCGTATTGTGTTCAATGGGTACCATGAGTGACATATAGAGATGGGCAAAACTGCTACTTTTGAATCACGTTGCTACCTGTGATTGCTACTTTCTAATATCAGTGATTTTAAACTGTGACTGCGATCACGGTTAGTAAAGGTCGTAACACCTTCTGAAATTGTTAATGGTTTCTCAAAAATATTTTTGATATGACTAATATTTGTCCACCTGGTCACGTAAATAGTATTCCTTTTGATAATATACCTGTGACTGAAGGTAATATTTTGGCTATATTATCTGCTATACCAAATAAATATACGACTATCCTTGATTCAGTTAAAAGTTCGAAAAGTATTTGGAGATAAAGAGAAAACAATATAAAATTCCTGAAGACAATATCCTCAATGGTCTAATAATGGCTCATTCAAAATTAATTTCGTTTTTGTAAATTCAACAATTTGTAATGGAGATATGAATTTTTGGAAATTTTAATTTTATTTTTTTGAGCACTTGAATAAACACATCGCAGAAAAAATATAAATCGCGCAGACAAAATTCCATAAAAAATCATCCCCAATGGCCGAAGTATAGCTAATTCAAAATCAATTTGGTTTTAGTAAATTCAACCATTTTCAATAAAGATATGGATTTTTGAAAATTTTCGTTTTAATTTTTTGAGCACTTGAATGAATACAAAAAATAAAACGCGTACAAAAAAATACTTAAGACAATATCCTTAATGATCGAAGAATCGCTTATTCAAAATTAATTTGGTTTTTGTAAGTTCAACAGGTTTTAAAGGAGATATGGATTTTTGAAAATTTTAATTTTATTTTTTTGAGCACTTGAATGACAACATCGCAGAAAAAATATAAAACGCGCAGACAAAATTCCATAAAAAATATCCTCAATGGTAAAAGTATCGCTTATTCAAAATCAATTTGGTATTTGTAAATTCCACAGTTTTTAATAGAGATATGGATTTTTGAAAATTTTAGTTTTAATTTTTTGATTGCGACTCATCACCTTCGATCACAGGGAGTTTGTGGTTGAATTCCATAAGTTGTAATTTATTTCATTTTATATGGTATACTATGGCATTTTATAAATATTTGTCTTATGAAATATTTATTCAAAATTTAAATACAATACCCTGCAAAAATGGGAGAATAAAGTAGCGAATATTAAATAACATTTAGAAATGCCACCTTGTACTACAATTATGTTTTAAGTAACAGTCACAGTTTAAGTAGCAATCACAGTTTGTCAGTGATTTAAAGTAACAGTGATTTTAAGTAACAGTGATATTAAGTAGCAGTGATTTTAAGTAGCAGTTATTTTAAGTAGCAGTAATTTTAAGTAACAATGATTTTAAGTAACAGTGATTTTAAGTAGCAGTGATTTTAAGTAGCAGTGAAATTCGCCTATAAGTAACAGTAACGACCTGTGATTTTTTAATACCAGTAAAAAATCACAGATACGTGAAATATCGCCCATCCCTAGTGACATAAGCAAGGACATTTCAAGGTCAAAGATGACGTTTTTCGGAAAATGTTTCATACAAAAGTTCATGTTTTGCCACGTAGAATCCGAATCGGCAGCAAAAAATACCAAGTTCCATTTAAAAAATGAACTTCCAGAGTAACCCATTTCCGATCAGGACCGGAAGTTGAAAATATCTTCATCAGATAGAGCATACCCGGTTTGGTAATCAAAATTTATTGGATTTAAAAAAAAAACCTTTTCCCTTGATTTTAAAAGGGGTGGACGGGTGGTCGTATCCACCCTGTATATTCAGAAAAACGCAGAGTTGTGCCCATCTTACGGTACTATTCCTCATGTCTCAGGATATTTATTAGAAAGCGTTATTTATTAAGGGTTATATATTGTAACGCACTAATCCGCTAATATATATTTCAATCATAATCTCTAATTACTTTTCGCGTGTAAATTACCAATAATTTTTAAATTAAAAATCACACAAACTACATAATAAAGATGTTACTAATACGAAGACTGTTCTGAATCAACGTAGCGAAGCATACATACCACACTTCGTCTTTTATCGCATCTCACCAACCCAATTCCGAAGTAAAATTATATGTTATTAGATAGAGACTTGCTCATTATAAAACAAATTCTCCTACGCCAGCAATAATAATCAGGTGGAGTGCACAGGTTCGAACATTACAACAGACAAGCTCACTACTTACCCAACTCTCTGTGCTCGTATCGTCTTGAAAGCTTTATTGCTCCTGAGTGCCTCAACAATTCAATTACTTGCTGTGGGAGTGATTTTATGTTTAGGAGGGCATTTCTTTATTATATCTGGTATATGAATTACGTGTGATATTTTTATTAAATGAGAACTATTGGAAAATTCCAATTCTTTGAATAGTTCTTTTATTAACTCCGCATATTCAGAAATTCATTTGACGGCGAAGTTCTTGCCCGAATATATTATCTATTGATTACACCAAGAACGTCAAATAAAGTATTGTATTCAAATGTGTTACAATATATTAACAGAAACTGTACATGCAATTGATTAAATTTAGATTATATGAATTCAATGGAAAATTGACTGAGGTCTATATTAACATTTAAATCAATTTTAATAAAACTCATTAAATATATTATGATGTGTTAAGATATTAAAACATTTATTTAAATCTCTTAAAGTTTATTAAAATCCTTTATAATTTATAAAATGTATAAAGCTATTATGAAATTTTAACATTTTAACAAGCGCAACCAATTATCTACGTAAATATAATCGGTAAAGCCCTTTATTGCACAAACATGTTTAATTTTAACAATAAATCTACTATACTTTACATAGTCGACATGAGTCCCACAGCTTCAATATATAAACAAATTACTTATTAAAACAACTACTCTGCTGGCTAGTCCTGGCGAATATTTAATTATACAACAAATAATTTGCCTGTTTAAATTAGCAAAGCAATCAAAACGCCACAAGGTGGAATGTATTTGTTACCACACTGGCATTAAGTTAAATTGACTTAATTTATATTATTATTTTATTTATCTTCAATCAAGGAAAATATTTTTTTATTCATTTATAATATTTTAAAATTTGTTTCGTGTAATTATTTAATTTCATTCATGGTTTAAAAGTGATAAATAATTTCTTTATTAACACCTAACTAAAATTATTATAAAGAAGAAGAGGTAAATGCGCATTGACTAATGACTATTCAATTTGATATATCAAAGGGTAGGTATCCCAAATAAATATTTTTTTTTAATATTTAAACACTAGAAGATATTAGTATTCCTGTTGACGTGCCTTTAAGAACACTATCGCTTTCTTTAAAATGTTCTAACCAACTACGAATTGTTTTAACTAAAGAAGATCTCCATACTCGCATCTAAAATGTTTGTCACCACAAAAATTGGTTCAGTCATCCAAATAACGTATTGGGCTTTCTGCTATAGAGGCGCCATTGTACTGACTGTAGATGAAAAGCGACACATTGGCTCATGGTCACACATAACTACTAAATTACGAGAACCAAATTCCAAATAAACCCGAGAAAAACTTGTAATTATACGACTAAAGTAACTGGATTGATTTACCTAGTTCTAACACACTATATCTACAGGGTCTTCATTTCAAAATAAGCCACCCTGAATGAATCTGGTTCTGAAGTAGTTACGGTCACAGGAAAAAATACTATAATTTTGTTTTTGAGTGGGAACGTGAAAATGTTTTTAGAATTTTATTTTTCACTTCCTCACCCCCAGCCACCTCATCTTTATAATTTCAATGGCATCCGCTATTGTGCGACACCTCATTTTAAAGGGCATACAAAATACTATCCAGTAGAGATGGGAAAAACGGTTCACTGTCGGGAACGGTTCCGAACCGGTTCATTCACTGGATGAACCAGTTCCTTGGAGCGGTTCACCGGTCTTTTCCATAGTTATATACCAGATTGTCAGAAATGAGTTGCAGACTTCCAATTAATTTAAAAATATGTAATATGGGTATTCATAGTATGGCCACAACTGCAATATATTTTACCGACGTAAATAAAAATTCCAGCCATAGATTTCTCGGCGCATCTACCAAAATTAGGTGCGATTTTTAAATTTTATTTGTGTAGTGCCTTTCTGCGGGTGTATTTACCAAACACAAAGAAAAAGCCACTAAAATTAAAAAAATAACATAAAATAACAGCTCATCAATCCACGAGTGGTGTTTAAAAAAATCGTAGCTCAAAAAGGGCATTGCAAAAACAAATATTTTATTTTCCCAATGTCTCCCTGCAATTACATTTAACAATTACAAAGTGTCAAAACACCGCGATGATTTTTTCTTATATTTTTTATTTAACAGAAATCCGTAGCTGGCCCATAAAACAAGGGCATTGCAAAAAAAAATTCGCTTAGCTTTTTGACCGCCGAGAAATCTATTATTTATGGATAACTTCTCGTCGGTATATATTTTAACTTTTTCTGTATTTTATACTTGATAATATGAAGAACTGAAAAGCTACTGATAAATATTTGTAAACGGGAAGTGGGCATTAAATATTTACTCTGTTTTTTTTTTGCATGTTTCTGATATTCCCAAATCGATTGATTTTTAAAATTACAAGCTTTAGGCTTCTGGTATTTTTACATTATCATATAATTTTCACATTTTCTCCTCTCTGGTAGCACATCGATTGTAAATATAAATCAAATCTGGTAGATTTTTAAACTTTGAACATTTATTTACTCTTGGTCCTGTTCTCAAAAATAATCGGGAAAGCAGGAAAATGCACACCCGGTATATCATACTCTTCTTAATTTTTAGAATGAAATAAATAATTTCAAAATTGTATAATTTCTTTATTATGAAATTATAAAATATTATATTGTTTCTTTTTATGCTGCGGGTTAATTTATTTTTTATTTTTTTAATCTAAAAGAAATAACAAATTTAACTACAGTTAAAATACTTTATGATAAATTATTGTAGAAATTGGACATAAAGTTGACAGAAAAAGACTCATTTTGACTTAAAGCCGTTAAGCCTCTAAAAAAAAGTCTAATTTAACTAAAGTCAAAAGACTTTATGATAAATTATTGTAGAAATTTGACTTAAAGTCGACAGAAAAAAGACTCATTTTGACTTAAAGCCGTTAAGCCTCTAAAAAAATGTCAAATTTAACTAAAGTCAAATGACTTCATAATAAATTATTGTAGAAATTTGACCTAAAGTCGACAGAAAAAATACTGATTTTGTCGTTATGCATCTAAAAAAATGTCAAATTTAATTAAAGGCATAAGTGTCCAAATTAATGTCGAAATTTGACTTAAATTCGACAAGCGTTAAGAAAAAAGACTAATTTTGACTTAAACCCTTAAGCCTCTAGAAAATTTGTCAAATTTGGGTAGAATTAAGACTTTATGTGCAAATTAATGTCGAAATTTGACTTTAAGTCAACAAACACCAAGAAAAACGACTAATTTTGACTTAAAGTCTTTAAGCCTCTGGAGAAATGTCAAATTTAAATAAAGTGAAGGGACTTTATGTGCGAACTTATGTCGAAATTTGTCGATACGCGTCAACAAAAGACAAGTTTAAAAGGCGTTAAGTCAAATTGAATTAAAGTGAAGAGACTTTATGTTCAATTTACTGTCGAAATTTTACTTAAAGTTGAGAAGCGTTAAGAAAGTAAGACTGATTTTGACTTAAACCCTTAAGCCCCTAGAAAAGTGTCAAATTTTGATAGAATTCAGAGACTTTATGTGCAAATTAATGTCGAAATTTGACGCAAAGTCAGCAAACTTCAAGAAAAACGACTAATTTTGACTTAAAGTCGAGTTTCTAGAAACAATGTCAAATTTAATTCAAGTTAAAAAACTTTATGACAAATTAATGAAAAGCGTCAAAAGATAGACTAATTTTGATTTAAACTCGTTAAGCCTCTGAAAAATGTAAAATTTACTAAAGTTCAAAGACTTTATGACAAGTGTATGTAGAAATTTGACTTAAGTCGACAAGTGTTAAGAAAAAAAAACATATTATGGATTAAATCCGTTAAGCCTCTAGAAAATATGTAAAAATTTAATTAACGTTAAAAAACACTATAACAAATTAATGTCGAAATTTGACTTGTAGTCGACGAGCGTTAAGAGAAAAGACGAATTTTCACTTAAATCGTTAATCCTCCAGAAAAAATGTCAAATTGAATTAAAGTTAAACGACTTTATGTTCGAATTAATGTATAAATTAAACTTAAAGCAAACAAGCGTTAAGTTAAAAAGACAAATTTTGACTTAAAATCTAAACCTTCTAAAAAAAGTGTAAAATTTAAAGTTAAAAGATTTCACGTCCAAATTAATGTGTAAATTTGATTTAAAGTCAGCAAGCATCAAGAAAAAAGACTAATTTTGACTTAAAGTCGTTAAGCCTCTAGAAAATATGCCAAAGCAAATTAAAAGATGTTCAAATTAATTTCGAAATTTAACTTAAAATCGACTAACGTCAAAAAACGACGAATTTTACTTAACCCCGTTCAGCCTCTACAAATGTCAAATTTAATTAAAGTTAAAAGACCAAATTTGACTTAAAGTAAAAAACAAATTTTGACTTAAAGAAAAAAATGTTGAATTTAATTAAACGTTTCCACATTTTCATTTAAAATTCCAAAAGTAAAACTTTAAGTCAAAATTTAAGTCTGGACTAAAAAAAAAAAATCACGAGAACCGCATGAAATTTCTGCGATAAGTTTCCGCGGTTCTCAACGGGAATGCTACCTGCAAGAACTTGCGGTTCATACCAGGAAGTTACCCAGGAAATTCCATGCGTTTCGAGGTGTGAACCTCTTGAAGTTATCTACGATTCATAGCAGGAACCGCATGAAGCTCGTACTTCACTTGATAGTGGACTGAACCGTATGAAATTTTCGCAGTTAACCTCTCTTGGAACTGCATGAAATTTCCGCAGGTGATTTCATGCGCTTTTACCGGGACGCTTCTACAGGTAGGGGTACGCGTCTGGTTTTCACTCTCGAAGAAAAAGCCATATTAAAGAGCAGAGGAACCGCGGTTCCTTTTGTGCGAACCGGTTCCTGAGCGCTCTTTGCTAAGAACCGGTTCATTGAACCGGTTCCTGAACTGTCTGCCCACCTCTACTATCCAGCAAAGAAAAAATCTAGAAACAGTGTTTTTAAAGTTCCCCTCGAAAATTAATTAACGTATTTTTACTTAAAACCGTAACTACTTCAGATCCAAAGTTGTTCAGGGTGGCGTGTTTTAAAACGAAGACCCTCTCTCTAAAACAAATGAACTGATTTTAAATATTTTTCATTTGCTGGATAGTATTTTGTATGCCCTTTAAAATGAGGTATCGCACAATAGGGGGTGATAATTTGAAATTATAAAGTTGGGATGGCTGGGGTTGAGGGGGTAAAAGATAGAATTCTAAGAACAGTATTTTAAGTTTCCCCTCAAAAACAAAATTGACATTTTTTTTCGGAAACCGTGACTACTTCCATAGCCAGAGTTATTCAGGGTCGCATATTTTGAAATTAATACCCTCTCTTTCTGAAACAAATGAACTTATTTGCATAATTTTTGCTTTTCTGGATAGTATTTTTTATGCCCTTTAAAATGAGGTATCGCACAATAGGGGATGCCATTTGAAATTATAAAGATGGGGTGGCTGGGGGTGAGGGGATGAAAGATACAATTCTAAAAACAGTGTTTTTTAAGTTCCCCTTCAGATCTAAAGTTACTCAGGGTGGCTCCTTTTGGAATGAAGACTTTGTATGGTCTTTGGTCGAACACACCGCACAATAGGTAGTGGCGACACTGTTGTCCATCTCAGTTCGTGGACGGCATCTGCCGACTCTTGCAATCATTAGCCAGACGATGTTAACATTAACAATGCCGCCTCCATATTTTCTCTGTTTTATTAATAAATTGTTCATCAGTATCTTCTTATATACAGTATGTTTTTGTGTGGGCCATAGCATTTTACGTGCTAAAAATCATACCTTGTGTTAATGTATATTTTATCATATAATTCTGAAGCAAATTTTAGTTAGTAATATAAATCAATTATTTTTCTACATGATGCGCTTAATTAGAATAATTTAAACATGTTTTATTCCATTAAAAAAAAATATTTTGCTTGGAACCGGATGATCGGGATTTGCTTCAGAAATGTTAACAACTATTCCCCTAAAATAAAAATTCCCTGACTTCTTGTACAAAAATACATCTATGTCCCTGCTGGACAAACCTCTTATAATTGCCGTTGCAAATTCCACCGGTTCTTCAACAATATAAACAGACATTTTCTAGTATAAATTCGTTTTATTACTTGCCTCACTAATCAATCTGACATTTCGTAAATTCAAAGTACTTTGATTATTTTTGCTCAGTTATTTATTTTAAATAAATTCTTTTTTTTTTTAATGGAATAAAACATGTTTTTCCGCTACCGACAACGTAAATATGCATTGCATCCATGGTTACAGGTGTCGTAAGTGGCTGATAACATTCGTGGTGTTTGTTGTCCTTGACGACGGAACTTAATTTTTTACTTACGGACCTAGGAAAATAATAAAATAACAGAAACGTAACGCTACAACATATAGGCGAGCATCACATTTTCGTTTATAGCATCGGCATCCTTTTTACATAACCACTACTTAAAAGCGTCGTAACACGACACGACACGACTCATACCTCTTTTTCGATTTTGTCAGCAACAGGTTCGACACGCAATATTCGCAGCTTCGTTAATATTCATGCCCGCAGAAAGTTTCACTGGATTGACACAAACAAACAAAATTGGACATTGTTTTCTTGGTTGCTGGGTTACCATAGGACGCATAGGTGACTATAAAAATGTTGATCCCATATGTTACAAGCCGTATTTTAGAATATTTTCTGATCTTTTTAAGTATTATAATATCCGGTAGCAGAAAAACAGGAACACGGAACGTAATGACAATTAACATTAATAAGTCCTTACGTTCCTTGTTGCTTAAATAACTATAAAGTTTTTCTAATACAGCGCATCATGTAGAAAAAAAAATTATTTTATTACTAACTGAAATTTAGTTCAAAATTTTATGATAAAATATACATAAACACAAGGCATAATTTTTAGCATGTAAAACCCTATGGCCCACGATAAAAAAATATACTGTATATATATAGTTAGTAGGCGAAGTGAAAACAAGCAATTTGCTTGGGAGCGTTTGGAGCGCATCTAATCAATCAACAGGATGTTGTTTGTAAATATTTCACGCGTGTCGCATTTAATCAATTTTAGATTGGAATGCTTCATTTTTCATCATAATTGGAAGTTGTTTTTAATAAATTCCGTGTAATATTTATATTTGATTATTAAAATGTACTCTTGTTGGGCGAACGATGATATCGTAAATCATTAATATTTCAATTGTTGTAATATTTATGAAGCTGAAATATCGATCGAATATTTTCAATCATGTTAAATTGTTTTTTTTATATCTCTGTTTTATTGTAACATATGATTCTACAAAATATACGTGTATACAGGGTGTCCCACCGAGATGGTACATTAAAAGTATATGGACTTGTAATTAATGTATTGTAATGAGGTTTTCAGCGTTTACGTAATTGAGGGTACCCTTTTCAATATAAATATTTTCAAGATTGTTCGACTTCGGGTTATACCGGAAGTTAACACCAACTTCCTTATTTCAAATGGAATGCTTTATTTTTTATTGCAAATTTTGATTACACATAAAATTCTGTGAAAAAAAAACATTAACATCATTTCAAAATTTAAGCGTTTTCGAAATATTTGACATTTTTTTAAATTTTTGTGCTTTTTCATAATTCACTTTAAAAATATATATCTCCGAACAATACAAAATTGAAGGGATATAATGTTTGCCATAAAAAGCCAATACCCGAGTCACCAGTGGTGATTTATTTTTGAAAAAATAAAATTAAGAGTGTTCCAAATTTCATACCACATTTAGTCAACGTTAAAGCATTAAATCTCGATTTTTTTTAAATAGAACACCCTGCATATTTTTACATATTCCGACGCAGAAACCTATTGTTGTTTGACAGCTTAGCTATTTCAACACGCAAATTGTTTGTTGTTTAATTCAATATTCGTCGTGGTATAAGCCGCGAAAGTAGTTGTTTCAACAAATAATTTGTTTTTGTAGCCTCTTTAAGACTTATTATTGCGGTTACCGAAATATTTTGCATTTTATTTTATTAGTATACAGGGTGTCCCAAATAGAGTAGGATTGCATGGGTATCTTTCTTATTCTTAAAGGTAGAGATCTGGTTAAATGGGCAATGTTGTGCAATTTTCTATGCTGATTCAGATTATGTTGAGAAATTTTCGAAATTCCGAGCAGTTTAGAAAATATTTAAAAAAAACTGAAAATCGCGATTTTCAAAAAAATCAAATATCTCAATAATTATTAAAGATGCGAAAAAAAGTTTTAAATAAAAGTTACTTGGTTTAATTAGGCAAACATAGAAATCAAGTCAAAGTAAAATTCAAGATGGCGGTTTCCAAGATATTAATACCAACTTTCTTATTTCAAATGGCCGCCATATTTGATTTTTACACGCATAAATAGACTTTTTTTTCTCTTTTCAACGATGTACAACAACCTATGTCAAAATAAAAAATAATGGAAATATTAATTGTTTAAATTTTAATTTTTTAAATTATTTTTAAAGCAAATGTAACAAAACAAAAAGAGGTAATACAACCAAGTAGTAAAATAACAATAAATTATAAAAATATGCTCAAAATGTTGACCGTTATTGGCCAAACACAATGACAGCGTTTTACAACACTGCCAGTTACTTTTCGCAATGTGTTGCGATTAATGCCGTTTATTGCATCTGTCACTGCTTCGCGAAGTTCATCCAGATTGTTATAATTGAAGTGACTTCCATAAACTTTGTTTTTTAAAGTGCCCCACAAATAAAAGTCAAGAGGCGTCAAGTCTGCAGATCTGGCTGGCCACTGTACAGGTGTATTAGTCGCTATTACTTTATTATTAAAACGTCCATTTAGATAAGTAATAACATCTCTGGCATTGTGTGCTGGAGCGCCATCTTGCTGGTACCATATTTGCATATTTTGTGCCAAAGGTAAATCATCCAATAAAACTTCGAAGGTTGTTTGAAGAATTTCTAAATAACGTTGTGCAGTTAGAGTTCCATCAAAAATTATAGGACCAAGTAAACGATTTCCCATTATGCCACAAAAAACACTAAAGCCGAACCGTAATTGGTTTCGCCGTGGAATAACTATGTGTGGATTTTCTTGAGCCCAATAGTGCTCGTTATGACGATTAAATAATCCACAATTAGAAAAGTAAGATTCGTCAGTCCATAAAATTGTGTTTATAAAATCACCATTTTCCGTAATTTTGTTGATTAACCACCTGCAAAATGTTAATCTACGGATGTTATCATTTGGTTGTAAAGTCTGAGATAGGTACAATTTATAAGGGTGAAACTTGTGCTTTTTTAAAATTGTTGATGCTCTAGACTTAGATACGTTAACTTCATTTTCTATCTGCCGACATGAAATGTTCGGATTAGCTGCCACACAAGCCAATGTTAATTCTTCATCATCAACGATCATATTTCTATTTCTCTTAGGTTTTTTTAAACTTCCATACAATTGCATATTTTCATCTAATCTTTTAAATACCTTAATGTCCGGCTGCCTTCTTTCAGGACAGTTTGCTTGGTATGTTTGTGCTGCAAGATGGGGGTTTTTGTAACACTTGATGTAATTACAAAACATATAGTATTGTTCAGATATTGAATAATTCGCCATTTCAAGTAATTAATATTTATCGATATTACAACAACTTAGGACAATACACATGTATGAATGATTAATACAACTGATAAACTAATGTAAGATGACAGTTAGTCGTTATAACAAATTTTGTTTTATTTTTATTTATGCCTACTTGTTTTAAACTTACAACAATTAATATTTCCATTATTTTTTATTTTGACATAGGTTGTTGTACATCGTTGAAAAGAGAAAAAAAGTCTATTTATGCGTGTAAAAATCAAATATGGAGGCCATTTGAAATAAGAAAGTTGGTATTAATATCTCGGAAACCGCCATCTTGAATTTTATTTAGACTTGATTTCTATGTTTGCCTAATTAAACCAAGTAACTTTTATTTAAACTTTTTTTCGCATCTTTAATAATTATTGAGATATTTGATTTTTTTGAAAATCACTATTTTCAGTTTTTTTTTAATATTTTCTAAACTGCTCCGAATTTTGAAAATTTCTCAACATAATTTGAATCAGCATAGAAAACTGCACAACATTGCCCATTTAACCAGATCTCTAGCTTTAAGAATAACAAAAGATACCCATGCAATCCTACTCTATTTAGGACACCCTGTATACTATTGTCTTTGTTAGAAAAAAGTGTAAAACAAACATATTTGAATTATTTTTTTGTTAAAACTAAAACTGCAAACTAATCACACAAGTATTTGTCACACAATATTTTTGCCATAAATCTCCATTGGCAGAAAATGCATCAAAAATCTAATGCCAAATATTTGCTCTGTTTTTTTAACTCTTCCTTTTATCAGTAATTAGACATTAGACCAAGCTCAAAGTCTTTTTTTATCTCGATATTGCTTTGTATTTGATTTTTGTTAGTACTATTTTGCTCAATATTAGCTCTCAAACTAAATGTTATAAAATTATAAGATTAATTAATTAGTAAACGTATTATTTATTTATCCTATAATGTTATCATGCCAATAACTCCTTCGCAACGAGTAGCGGTAAAGTACATTTAACAACACTAGTGTTGTTATGAATTTCTTAGCAACAGTAGGATTGTTAAATGTATCTTAACGCAACTCATTGCGAAAGAGATATTAGCATGCTAACAATATAGCATTCAATTTCGCTTTCGATGGTTTTCATTAAACATTTTTTTTTTATTAAAAAAATAGAATTAGGATAAAGAAGAATTAAAAAAATACTTTTACTTTTCTCTCCTAATGTAAAAAGCTTCATAACGTTACTTATTTCGTAACTTATTACGATATTTTTCAAAGTATATTAAAAAACTTATACAAAATCCATTGTTTATGGTTTTAGTAGTAGAAGTGGTATGACAGTCCACCTCAGGGATTAATTTCAATTAAAACAACGTTGACTCATGTAACGAAGTCATCATGAAAACAACGCGTCGTTAGTGTTAATCCAGAAAAATCACAGTAGATATGACAGGTCCGGTCTAGACCCTAAGAAAAATAAATGTTGTCCGAGACTGCACAAATATTTATACTAACTCTGTTGCATTGTGTTATTTTTTAAAGTATCTTCGTTCACTCCCGGGATAAGGGTGACAAGAGAGCACGTCCTAAATATTTCACACCATGTTTTCTTCATGTTGAAATCGATTCTCGTTATTACGTAACGGAAATTTTAGAATCAAGCTTATAATCAATCTTAATAGAATAATCTCTCAGAATTAGGTTACTCCTACTTTCTTCGTAAAAAATAGGAGAAAGTTATGTGATTTTTTTTCCGAATTCGAAATTTTAACGGAAATATCCATTTATTTATACGATTTTAATTCGTTTAAATTGCTTATACGGATAACATAATAAATAAACTGCAATGCAAACAGTAATTATTTAGTTCAAGAATGATTACTTAATAAAACATTGTCGCAGTCTAAGGCTTTACCACACAGTGGCTTCTTTAGGAAGATGATGCTGCTAATTTTATATCGATATTTTTTATATATTCTACTTATTTCGTTTATAGTATTGTTATGCCGGCCAGTCTTAACCAATGCCCCCTCTCAGTATAATTTGGTTCATTCAGTATAGTTACAAGTCATAATTGTAAATTGTTTAAATCATATTTTCTACATATATAGGGTGTCCCACGAAAAAGTTGCATTTTAAAATTGCTATAAAAAAGAGACGGGTGGCTATTTTTCAATTTTTTTTTATTGAATAGCCCCAACATTGCTGTTTAATAGTGGAAGACCACTTCATTCATATGGCTGCCCCGGCTGGCTTTGCAGTAGCCCATTCTGTCGACCCAATTTTTCATGACATTTTCGATGGTGTGGCCCTCAATGGCTGCAATGGCGACTTCAATCTCGTGCTTTAAGTCGTCAGTCGTCTCTGGATGGTTGGCGTAGCACTTATCCTTGACGGCTCCCCACAGAAAATAGTCCAACGGGGTGAAATCGCAGCTGCGAGGCGGCCAGTTGACATCGCCGCTTCGGCTAATTATGCGATTTTCGAACGTACTGCGCAAAAGTTCGACTGTAACGTTGGCTGTGTGGCACGTGGCACCGCCCTGCTGGAACCAAATGCCGCCGATGTCTTCCTCTTCCATTCGGGGAAAGAAAAAAAAATTCAACATGCCGCAATAGCGCTCACCATTGACGGTTACGGCGGCTGCTGCTTCGTTTTCGAAGAAAAACGGACCAATGATGCCGCCGGACCACATACCGCACCAAACAGTCACTCGTTGTGGGTGCAGTGACTTTTCCATGATTACGTGTGGATTTTCTGAGCCCCAAATGCGGCAGTTTTCTTTATTGATATAACCACTGAGGTGGAAATGAGCTTCATCTGAAAAGATGATTTTTCGATAAAAATGCTCACCTTCCATCAAGCGTTCTTCGGCCCATTGGGCGAACCAAAATCGCATCGGATGGTCGTGCGGGTTCAGCTCTTGCACCAGTTGAATTTTGTACGGCTTCAAACCGAGGTCTTTCTTAAAAATTCTTTGAAGGGACGTGCGGAAAGTGTTCAATTCCTGCGAGCGGCGTCGAGTTCATGTTGATGGATTGTCACTCACACTTTCGGCAACAGCAGCAATATTCGATTGGGCGCACTGGACGAGCACGGGAACGCGTTGCTTTGTCCATTAACCAGCCACTTTCACGCACACGCTTCACAAATTTATCCACAAACTGCCTGGAAGGCGCTTTATTTTTCCGGAATTTTATGCGCATTTTTCTTGCAGTTTCGGTTGAAGACTCACCATTTTGGAAGTAAGTTTTCAATATTTCCCAATTTTCTTCGAGCGCAAACTTAACCATTTCGTAAACCGCAGACCTTTTACTAAATATTTGACACGTTAGCAAAGTCATTCGAGCTGTCAAAGCCGAAATAATCGATAGTTCAAAAAGCAACCGATAGATGAGCCATCTTGTATATCTACCTGAGGAAGCCGCTTTGCGTTTGTGTGGTGAAACATTGTTGTAGAACAAATAAAAACATTTGAAACCTTATACTGCGTCAGGGTTTTATTAACTGATATTATGGGGTTGCAACATGTAACCGCCTCATCAATCCAATATAAGACAAATAAATAAACCTTTTTCTCAAACAAAACAAAAATTTGTAAATATAAAACAGTTAATGAAAACATATAGTTATCTGCTAATAAAAGTTTATAACAGTAGACACTGATAAATTTCGCTATAACAAGAACGGTCGATTAATCTTAATTTTTTTATAAATACTTCAAGTGAAGTTCCGTAAAGTTTGAAAGAGGGTGAGCTTGATAATTTCATCATACGACTTAATGAATTATTTCAGGAAAAATTATGGCTATGAACTGTTTCACGAAATATTAATTAAAATTTTGTTATCCATTAAATTAAGGAATTTAAATGTGCAAGTAGATCATTACAATTTCTTATTTAAAACAAAACACATATTTTGAGGTCCTCCCAGACCATTCCGACCAATTTTGAAAAATGTCTGTGAGTCTGTCTGTTTGTGGATATTTTATCTCAAAACTAATAGAGATTCTCAAATTAAACTTTAAAGAAAAACTTCATTTGACAGTTTGTAGTTTTTTTGTAACATTTTAAAAACCGAAAGTGGGTGTTTGCCTTAATAATTTTTCTTTTTCCAAATAATTTAAAATATGAAAAATATTACAAAATTCTTTATATAAATATTGAAGATAACAAAGAACTGCATCATTTGATGATAAATAAAGGGTAGGGCACCTCACAAATGACATTCGATGCTATACAGGGTGGGGCACCGCATGCGACACGGTCGTTTTATGGAAAACCATGAAACTTCTTGTTACTCTTTTCAAATTGATAGACGTAGGAATATTGTATGCACAATTTAAAATTATTACCAGTTATATAGATTGTCCCATAAAAAGGATGCACATCAAAGCTATGTTTTTTTCTTGAATGGATCACCCTGCATTTTTCGTCATTTTTGAATTCTTGGGAACAAATAAAGGTGAAGTACTTCAATATTCCCTATATCTATTTACCGTTTTCGAAATATTTAACGATTTGTTGAAAAAAATGATACAGGTGTTATTTTATATTTGCCCCAGTGTTTAACGTTCAATCATCATAATCATATCTATTGTTTGGTTGAAGGTTAGAACTATAGCGCCAACTATGATTTCGTATAAGAAATTATACAGGGTGATAAATTTGGAGGAAAATCCTAACTTATAAAGTTGAATAACTTTTTTCGGCGATTTTCATGTCACGGATTATTATTTATAAGATTTTTTAAGTTTACCCAGCTTTAACATTGCGCAATTTATAGCAGGAAATCATATTCAATGAATTAAAGTTAAAAATGATTTTTAAGAAAATATTACTTTGTATTTCATACGGAGAATGGAGTCAAACTGAAAATTTGGAAATCCTCATAAATACAAAAAATGCGGAATTTACTAAACTCCACTTTAAAATAATAAGCCATCCCTTACAACTATCAAATGCGACATAAGCAGTTTTCTTGTAACATCATTTGTATATTTATTTGCCTGAAGAAGCACAGTATGGAGATTATAGCATTAATTAAATGAACAACCCGCAAATATACACAAGCTAGATTAAATGGGACAATCTCGCGTATTTTTATACACAACTTTTAGCTTTGAATATATTAACAACAAATTCAAATATGTTTCGCATTTGTAATGATATCCAACATTAAATTTAAATTTAAAAAAAAATGTGGTATTTTTAATTTTAGTTGCTAGTTTGGTTAGATATTTTGGCCTAAATTACAACTTAATTTTCTTATAACAATTAGCAAAAGCGTGAACACCGAGAATCAATATTAAAAAAGTTTCAATTTTTTCCCATAAGTGTAGTTTAGAGTATTGACATTCATATTAGCGTGAAGCATATTTTAAGCCAAATATTGATTCAACAGTATAATATTTTCTGCAAATTTGAAAACTTTCAATTCTCGACACACTGATGTAGAACATCATGAATACAAATTTACGTGTGCTTGATGTAGACATTTACGAGGAGAACTTTATTGTTAACAGGCAAACAATTGCAATAATAAAACTCTTTATTGCGTGGTTTTATTATAAAACGTATGATTCAGATCCTAGATTCCTATAAAAAGTTTCCCCCGTGCACCTGTTGTCTGCGTACATTTCTTCCCATGAATCTGCTCTCGGGTGTACCGCAAACTTGGCGCTTTCAACGCGATTGCCGATAAAGTTCCCCGTAAATTTCATTAGACAACAAAACATTTCGTGTTCACTTAACGTCAATTACCATTAATTCGCTTGATCGAAAGAAAAAGTGACTCATCAGGTCCCCAATCGTCGATTTATCACATAACTTTACATACTGGTGAACGGGCCTATTGTACTTTGTAGTACACCCTCCCCACATGGACCTAACAATATTAAACATATGTGCCTTTCCCTGCCGCCTCCCTATGGCCCTTACATACATTATAATGCATCGCATTATAAGTCTTGTATGCTGCGTGTAACATACGCGTGAATCACCGCGCTAGCTGCTATCAAGCTGCGAGAAGAATTATATCAAATCATCAGCGGGATTTATGGATGGACCTTTCGGAACAGGCGGGAAACTACAGGAGAATGGAGTTTTGTCAGGTTTACGGAGTTTCCAAGTAAATCTGGAGTAGACTTGCTTAACTTATCTTGAAAAATACGTCTAGACGTGTAATAGGGAGGCTCTTACTTCACCAGCTTGCCTCTGCCGCTGTTCAGAGATGATATTCCATTAACAAAATTGTATACAGCAGTGCTTACAATTGATATATAAGAACTTTATTATATTAACTTCAAAGGATGTGTGTATTGGGTTATATTAGGTGTATATATGATCCACTTATTTTTACACATTACCATATATGTTAGATTTAAATATGTAAAGCAAGAAACAAACCATTCTAATAGCTATTTATGTATTAAGTACATTGTTTAAGACTTTATGAATAAGCCTTCAAGTTTAAGGTCCGAGTGCGAGTCCAAATATGTACGTATTACATACAAAGCTTCATGTTCGACTGCTTTTAGCTTTTTTGAGTACTTTTTACATTTTTTACGTTTATTTTGATCATAAGGTGCATTTTCTGTCACACCACTGTCATTCATTATAAATTTAATATAAAATGGATGATCACGCGATAAACGATCAAACTCATACAATAAACGACCAAACCTTATATGCTGGAATAAATATAATAGATAATAGTAATATCACTATAAACCACTATCATAGTTGATCTCTCTTTTGATTTTTTTGACTCGTCAAGACTATATTTAAATGTAATTTGCGACAGATATTATTTTAATTTGTGTTTCTATATTCTCTGATATGTTTCAATGCATATATTTTGTCCTACCTCTGTTCCATAATAAGTGAGCCATTTGAGTTTTCTTTCAAACTTATTGACACTTAGTTATTTTTTTAATTTCTATTTTGATATTCTTAATATACACCAAATTCTTAATCACATGTACCATGGACGTCAAAATATTTGACACTTTAATTTTTCAAAAGCAACAATTAACATTCGATTTTTTAAGCGAAAGTCTTCTAACGCCGGAAGTTTCAAACGATGAGAAGACCAAATTTAATCAACCAAAAACGAACGGCTATTATTCAGTTTTTACTTAACAATCAGAAAAATTGACGGCTGAAAAAGGGAGCGGTGATTTTGGCAATTGAAAAATTCTGAACATCAAGAGCCACTATAAAAAGAATATGGAAACAAGGTAATGATTCCCCCCGTGCATTGGGGTAAGACATCAGAATCACTTTTTTTACACATTTTTTTATTTTATTTTACTTGGTTATTTTTATAGTATATTCTTAAAACGTATTTCTTATTCAACAAAAACATATTTTTCAATCAAGTGAAATATCTAAATTTGTATTTTTTTATTTATTACAAAATGTTTTGCAACTTTCCCCCAATTACCTCATTATTCGACGGAAAATTGTTCGTAAGGTAATTAGTTTGTCAAGAACATGTTCGAATTTAATCGAAAAACCCTATTGTGTATGTATATAAATATATTATACATAATTACAACAATGTAAGTACAACGGATAGTATTTAAAAAGTAAAACCTAAAGCAAAACCGAATAAAAATTAATGAATATTAAAATGTTAATTGTAAAAAGGAGTATATATTACCAAATGAAACTTAACCTGTTACTTTAACAGAGTTAGTAGTCATCCCATATTGTCATTACTGGGCAATTTCTTACTAATCGTTCCATATTACCATTACCTGGCAATTTTAGACGTTAAATGGAATAAATATCGCAATATTTCAATATAAAAAAAGTCTTTGCGGTGATTTTTCACAGGCAATCGCTGGTATACTGTTAAATGTTTAATTACAGCAAATTATACGTGATTGCGTTTACTCTTGCTCAGTGGCGGCTCGTGGAACACGTTGATGGTAGAGTCACTTTTACAAGTTATTGGATCGGATGATACTGACGTCAAAATTATGAAAGAGGGAAATGACAAATTATACAAATTAAATACAGGCCAAGAAATCCAAAATTTACACAAATATCGAAAATTCGCGGTTAAAAAAAATGCAGACCAAAAATCCAAAAATTTCAACAAAAGTTTAACCAAAAGAAAAACTCTAAAATTTGAAACGCAGAAATGAAAAAATTGGTCAAAGATCTAAAATATAGACCAAAAAAAAAACAAAAATGCTGGTCTAAAAATAAAAAATTCAAACCTAAAAATTGAAAAATTAAGGGAAACGAAAATAATTCGCCTTTTTCAGTCCCCAAAATAACTCTTTAGCTCAAAATAAGTTGCCGACCAGAAACTCGAAAACCTCAGTTCCTGGAAGTCCCAGGAAAAAATTTTAATTTCATGGACAAATAGTGTTCAGAATGGTCTCCGTCTTAAAAAAATAAAAAAAAATTTAAAAATACTAAATTTAATCGATTTTAGTCAAAAATTAACCAAAAAGTAAAAAAAATCGCCCATAAAAAATAACAATTCAAGTTAAAAAATCTAAAATCAAGGGCAAGAAATCAAAAACTGTCAAAAAACTTGAAAATGTCGTCAAAAAAATACAAAAAGTCGCGCATAAAAATCCATCATTTAGGTTAAAAAAATAGGATAAAAAATTCAAAAATTCGATCATAAAAATCAAAATTGCGGACCAAAAATTAGGTTAAAAGATTACAAATTTAGACCAAAATATCAAAATCCGGGCTAAACGATAAAAAATAAAAATTCAAGTCCGAAAATTGCCATTTTCAGCACTCGGGGTGATTAGCCCCAGAAAACATAAGAAAAACTCAACATTTGCTCTGTAGCGAAGGAAAATTGCACTCAATGTTTTGTAAAAAAATAATCACTTGTAGAATTAGCTCTAAAATTACTAAAACTATGCAGAAAGAGTGTACTTTTAAATACTTGCAAAAATAATTGCAATATTGCAACAGAATAATAACAGGAATTGACTCAAAACTGCACTGGAAGGAACGAAAATTGCACTAAATGTTTTGAAAAATTATAACAAATTAATCACTTGCAGAATTCGTTTCAAAATTGCTGAAACCATTCAGAAACAGTGACCAAAAATCTTAAAATTTCAACAATAAAAAAAAATCAAAAAGTTTAACCAAAATAAAGAATATTTAGGGCAAAAGCTCTAAAATTTAGAACGAAGAAATGAAAAATACGGGCCAAAGATCTAAAATACAGGCCAAAAAAATCAAAATTGCTGGTCTAAAAATAAAAAATGCAAACCACAAAATTGAAAAATCAAGAAAAACAAAAATAATTCGCCATTTTCAGCCCCCAAAATAGTTCTTAAAAACTAAAAGATAAGCTCAAAAAATCGGAAATTTCGACAAATATCAAAAATTTGCGGTTAAAAAAAGCAGACCAAAAATTCGAAAATTTCAACAACAAAAAATGATCAAAAAGTTTAATCAGGATAAACAATATTCCGGGTAAAAACTCTAAAATTTGGAACGAAGAAATGAAAAATACGGGTCAAAGATCTAAAATATAGGCCAAAAAAATCAAAAATGCTGGTCTAAAAATAAAAAATGCAAACCAAAAAATTGAAAAATCAAGGAAAACAAAAATAATTTGCCATTTTCAGCTCCCAAAATAACACTATAGCTCAAAACTAGTTGCCGACCAGAAACCCGAAAACGGTATTCAAAAAGTAACCAAAAAGTAAAAGAATTCGCCCATAAAAAATAATAATTCAAGTTAAAAAATCTAAAATGAAGGGCAAGAATCAGAAACTGTACTTGAAAATATCGGTAAAAAAATAAAACAGTTGCGTATAAAAAGCAATCATTTAGGTTAAAAAAATCTAAAATATAGGATAAAAAATTCGAAAGTTTGACCAAAAATTCGATCCTAGAAATCAAAATTGCGGACCAAAAATTCGAAAATTTTAACAAAAAAATCGAAAATTTAGAAGAAAATGATTTTCTTTGAATCAAAAGTTTGACCAAAAATTCGATCCTAGAAATCAAAATTGCGGACCAAAAATTCGAAAATTTTAACAAAAAAATCGAAAATTTAGAAGAAAATTATTTCCTTTGAAAATTTGTAAAGACATTATTCAAAATTAGTCTGTCAAAATTTCAACCGTCTGTTGCAATTTATGTGGAATTTCCATGCAAATTTCTGAAAAATGCGCCTTATTAGTCATCAAAATTTGCTTTTTAGTGCAACCATTTTTGTTGTGGTAAACTTGCGATTATTTTCTTTGGAAATTTGTAAGGACGCATTATTCAGAATTAGTGAGTCACAGTCTAAACCATCTGTTAAAATAAATGTGCAATCCCTACGTGAATTTTGAAAAATGCGCCTTTTTGGTCATCAATTTTTTTTAGTGCAATTATTTTTGTTGTGGTAAACTTGCGATTGATTTCTTTGGAAATTTGTAAAGACACATTATTCAGAAATATTAACCATCTGTTGAAATTAATGTGGAACTTCCATGCGGTGTTACAGGTGTTGTTTAACATTTAGCAAGTTTTTCTAAGAATCAGTTAAAAATTCTTGCTGAGCTTGAGTCTACTGGTAGTGCCATGGCTCCATGGCTCTATATAACGAGCCGCCCCTGCTTGTGCTGCTCCTTTTTGCTAATATGAATAGACTGTAGTAATTAAGTAGAGCCTTGAAAATTTAAACACGTCAACTGTTTTGTTATTTGAGCTAGCTGAAAATTTCCAACACCTGTATATTTGTCTTATTCTTCTGATGAAAAAGAAAGTTGTCCCAATGTTCTACGATCAATAATAAACCCTGACAAAATTCAGTTTCAATTTGTCTTGTCTTTACTTTAAGCGAATAAATTTAAGGTCATACGTAAAGTATTGTACATATATATCGCGAATTGCAATGAAGCTACGCGGTCGTGAAATTACGTTACTCGCCGCTACGTGGCTCGTACGCAATTTCTTTCACTTGCGCGTAATTTGCTATATTCAATGTACAATGGATGATAACTATAAACAGTCCAACTCTTACAATAAAAACCTTGCAATCTTCTACAGAAATAAGTAGCATGAATAATAGCAACACATTTGGTATTTCACATTTCTATTCTTACCAAGGTTTAGTTCAAAACTGTAAATAAACTTACTAAATCATAAGTTATTTGTGCAAAAATGATTAAAACTGTAGGTGGTGGTTGGAAACACAACGGACTATGACCTAGTATAGAATAGTATATTCTGTAACAAGGTTAGAATGGAAATTCGATGCGAATGGAATATTCCGAGCGCGAGCCACGAGGCGAACGCGAGGAACCATTGCCGAGTAGCAATTCTTCCTCCACGACCCGACAAAATAAACAAATAAAATAATGAACACAAAGAACTTTATTTATTATCACGTTTGTGGTTATGTTTACAGTATTTTTACAATTGTGATATCCAAGGCTAATTGTTTTTTTTTCGAACAGTGTGATAATATTCATTCCATTACTTGTTTTGGAATGAATTACATGCAAAACGCATAAGGGCATAGTATTTTGTTCCATAACGAGAGTGATCATCTGTAAGTTCCATGATCAAAATTGTTTTCAGAATACTTCAATTCTACAGTGGTCTGGAGAATAAGTATTTCGATAGTTGTGACATCCAAGGCGAATTGTTTTCATTTTATAACTTGTTATAAAATGAATTACAAGCAGAAGACAAAAGCGAATAGTGTTTCGTACTTTTATTTTAGAATACTTAAATTCTGCAGTGGTCGTAGAGAAAAGCTGTTATTATTTTAGTTTATTTTTTATGCTTTAATATTTGCGTTCTCTGTTAAGAAGTACAAGAAACTTTGAACATAAGCCGCATTTGAAAATCCGAAGAGATGAATAACCGGAAACTAATAATAACATTTTTGTTATATTTGTCCCAAAAATTAATTTTTCGAGAGAAGAATCTTCATAAGTATGATTTATACTCTGAGAAAAAGTGATAGGTTTTGTGCCTTGACATACTTTAAAAGGTTTCCTAATTGTGAACTTCAGCATTTATTAATCTAAATGAATAATTTGAAAGCACTGGAAGTATTGATTATGATATAATTAATATTTTGTCATCATTGGATCTAATTTTTTCATGTCAGTTTATAAATAATATCTGACAACATTTATGCAACGGTTTTATTCAACCGATACGAATCGGTTAAACATTTAACTGTATATAAATAGATAAATAGATAATGGTATATAAAAGCATTATAGATTTTTTTAAGCAATCCGATGCAAATATGAAAATATACAGAGTTAAAACGAAGTTGTATTTTACACCAGACATCTTATATACCGCGTATAAACAGAATAAGATTTAGCTTAAACATTTAGCTCAACAATAAAATAGCGTTAAACTGTTTTATATCCACAAGTATGAGATATCAGATATCGGATATCATCCGATAGTGTACCGTATTGCTAGCAATATTATTGTTACGTTTAAGTAACATTTGCGATTATTAATTATTTAACTAAAACGTTTGTAAACATTTCTGATTTTCTCACACATTTAACATAGCTTGATATTTAATTAGTCCAGTTTATTGTAATACCACCTTATAAAATTTCTGAAATAACAGCACAGGCAAACGGTATTTCATAACACAATTACAAACAAGCAGGTAGCGAGTGTAAAACAAACTCATTTTAAATATTGTTGGCACTTGCTAGTAATTATAGTTGTAGGTGCAGCCGTAGTTAATACAAACTTTCGAAGCATGTTCGCACTTCGTGTTTGTACTTTTATTAATTACAACCAGCTCCTTTCCAACAACAAACAACAATCACTTACGGGGACCAGGTGAAAAATAGACGTTCAACTCCGAACATGTAAATGGATTTTTGTACGATTCATATGTAGAGGGGTATTTATGCATAATGCCCGGCCATAAATTCCGTTTCTAAGATTTCAAGATCTTGAAGGAAGTCATCCTTTAGGTTGATGAATGCGTTAGAAGCGTGGATTTTATGTACTCGAACCGAGCCTTTACTAAATTATACGGAAAACGAGTGGAACGAACAGTGGAAGGAAACTTACATATTTCATTCACGCCAATTACATTATTGTTTCGAAAAGCTATTCATTTGTTTTAGCAGCTGTAAACGACTTTAAGCTATTAACTTCTTTGCGGGGAATTGAAAATTTCTAGCGTTAACGGCGCCGAATATCTAATATGTTTTCGCACTTGATTTGTTGCTTCAGGCAGTTAACAATTTTTGGGTGATTAATGATCGCATTACTTAACTTTGAATTAATGTTACGTTTTGGTAGTTACTCAAGTCTATTCCGTGAAATTTTAATTGTAATTCTTAATTAATTTTCGCCGATATGAATTGATGGAGATATTTCTTTAATAATTAAAACGTTTAAATATGAGTAATACTTACATATTGTTAAACATGATTTCTATGTAGTTTTTTAAACTATAATAAATATAACCGGTTACTGAAAATATTATCATACTTTAATTATTATGCTAGGAGTAATAACATATTTTTGTTTCGAGATGCTTCTGAAGAATTGGAGCAGTTTATAGCCATTAAACAGTAAATACACGTATTTGCGCTGAGTATGATGAAACCCAATTTATTTAACTGTACCTTTTGGATTGTGAATGAATTAATTTTGTATTCATTTTGTGAATACTTTTGATGATGTAAATAAATAAAGATATTAATAAATAATGAACTTAGCAACATTTAATAAATGATATGAAGACGCAAAGTAGCCTTGTATATACAACCGGTTCGTAATTTAATTTGGCGGAGTCTATTTTCGTCTTTATTTAATTTTTTCAATACTTCTGCAACAAATACGATTTTTCAATTTTAATTACAAGAATTTGTTTAAATATAATATAAATGTACGGGGCTTTTATTGTGTTTTACACTGAACAAACTATTATTAACGCCTATGTTCAATCGGAAAATAATCACATCCACGCATGGCATTCAATTAAAATAGTATGCAACCAAGTACACAAAGGTCACAGTGACACAGCTTAACGCATTACGAATAAAGTTAGGTTAATTAAATTAAATACGGTCTCACAGAATTCCGTTCGTTTGCCTTTATCTTCATTTGATAATTGCTGATGATTTGAAAACTTGTAAGCATTGCATTCAAATTCTTGATTTTAAGAGATCTTTTCATTGTCGATCTGCCAGTGTAAAAATGTTGCCATCTTACACAAGACATTTTTCGAGTAAATGACAATTGAAAGTGAGAAAGTGTAAATTTTATGGTTAACACAAAATAAACAAAAAGATCTTTAGAAAGCAAATGCAATTATTAAATTAAATGTTCTGCTATCCACAGTTCGACCACGAAGAAATTCTTCTTGAACATTTTAAATATTTTCAGCGGGCCCTTCCATCCGTCCTCGCCTGCCAATCCACCTATTCATAAATAAAGCAATTGTTCAAAAAACGCATATAGCGCTAGGATGCGCCGTCTTGCTGAAACCATATTGTATTGTATGGAAAGTCGAGATCATTGTTGTTTGGGAAAATTACTACAAGTGCTGAAACATTGCAAAAACTCTAAATATCGGGTTCTCACTTTCAATTGTCATTTACTCGAAAAATTTCTCATGTAAGATGGCAACATTTATACAGGGTGTTTCAAATTTGAGGCTCACCATGGGGATCTCGCTTATTAGAAGAGATAGAGGGCATGTTTAAATTTGGCACTTTTGCAGAATTTTATGCTGATTAATAATCCACTGGAAAACAATACTTACATTCTTTTGTTTTCGAATTAAGTCCAAAAAACTAAAAAAACTGCATTTCATTTTTTCTTTATATCTCTGTTATTTGAGGAGATAGTTAAAAACGGTAAAGACATTCTTATAGCACTTTTTACTTTCTCCGTTACGAAGTACGAGAAAGTATTGTGATCGTGATTTTTTTTCCAAAATTTTTTTTTACGGAAATATCCGTTTTGGGGTCCATAGATGCCATTTCAATAATTTCGGGAAAAAAAAAATTTGTGTCTGTGGGTGTGTGTGTGTGCGTGTGCGTGTGCGTGTGCGTGTGCGTGTGCGTGTGCGTGTGCGTGTGCGTGTGCGTGTGCGTGTGCGTGTGCGTGTGCGTGTGCGTGTGCGTGTGCGTGTGCGTGTGCGTGTGCGTGTGCGTGTGCGTGTGCGTGTGCGTGTGCGTGTGCGTGTGCGTGTGCGTGTGCGTGTGCGTGTGCGTGTGCGTGTGCGTGTGCGTGTGCGTGTGCGTGTGCGTGTGCGTGTGCGTGTGCGTGTGCGTGTGCGTGTGCGTGTGCGTGTGCGTGTGCGTGTGCGTGTGCGTGTGCGTGTGCGTGTGCGTGTGCGTGTGCGTGTGCGTGTGCGTGTGCGTGTGCGTGTGCGTGTGCGTGTGCGTGTGCGTGTGCGTGTGCGTGTGCGTGTGCGTGTGCGTGTGCGTGTGCGTGTGCGTGTGCGTGTGCGTGTGCGTGTGCGTGTGCGTGTGCGTGTGCGTGTGCGTGTGCGTGTGCGTGTGCGTGTGCGTGTGCGTGTGCGTGTGCGTGTGCGTGTGCGTGTGCGTGTGCGTGTGCGTGTGCGTGTGCGTGTGCGTGTGCGTGTGCGTGTGCGTGTGCGTGTGCGTGTGCGTGTGCGTGTGCGTGTGCGTGTGCGTGTGCGTGTGCGTGTGCGTGTGCGTGTGCGTGTGCGTGTGCGTGTGCGTGTGCGTGTGCGTGTGCGTGTGCGTGTGCGTGTGCGTGTGCGTGTGCGTGTGCGTGTGCGTGTGCGTGTGCGTGTGCGTGTGCGTGTGCGTGTGCGTGTGCGTGTGCGTGTGCGTGTGCGTGTGCGTGTGCGTGTGCGTGTGCGTGTGGGTGTGCGTGTGCGTGTGCGTGTGCGTGTGCGTGTGCGTGTGCGTGTGCGTGTGGGTGTGCGTGTGCGTGTGCGTGTGCGTGTGCGTGTGCGTGTGCGTGTGCGTGTGCGTGTGCGTGTGCGTGTGCGTGTGCGTGTGCGTGTGCGTGTGCGTGTGCGTGTGCGTGTGCGTGTGCGTGTGCGTGTGCGTGTGCGTGTGCGTGTGCGTGTGCGTGTGCGTGTGCGTGTGCGTGTGCGTGTGCGTGTGCGTGTGCGTGTGCGTGTGCGTGTGCGTGTGCGTGTGCGTGTGCGTGTGCGTGTGCGTGTGCGTGTGCGTGTGCGTGTGCGTGTGCGTGTGCGTGTGCGTGTGCGTGTGCGTGTGCGTGTGCGTGTGCGTGTGCGTGTGCGTGTGCGTGTGCGTGTGCGTGTGCGTGTGCGTGTGCGTGTGCGTGTGCGTGTGCGTGTGCGTGTGCGTGTGCGTGTGCGTGTGCGTGTGCGTGTGCGTGTGCGTGTGCGTGTGCGTGTGCGTGTGCGTGTGCGTGTGCGTGTGCGTGTGCGTGTGCGTGTGCGTGTGCGTGTGCGTGTGCGTGTGCGTGTGCGTGTGCGTGTGCGTGTGCGTGTGCGTGTGCGTGTGCGTGTGCGTGTGCGTGTGCGTGTGGGTGTGTGTGTGTGTGTGTGTGTGTGTGTGTGTGTGTGTGTGTGTGTGTGGGCGCGCGCTGTACCTCAAAAACTAATAGAGCAATTGATATGAAACTTTTAACATCCGTCTTATTTGATAATATAAAGAACTGAAAAGCTTTTGGTAAAATTTCGTACACCGGAAGTGGGCGTTTACCTCAACTGTTTTTTGTTTTTTGCCAATATTTTCTTAAATATGAAAAATATCCCAAAAACATTTAAACAAACTTTAAAGACAACAAAGAAATGAACATCTTTTGCTTGAAAACATTTTTCATAAAATCATTTTTATTCGAGAAAAAAAAATATAATTATTTTTTTAATTTTTGGTTTATAATTATAAAACCATAAAAGTTAGAGCAAATGTATGTCAATAATAATTGTAGAGAATGTTAAAATGAACAACTTACAAAGAATAAGTTTTTTTTTTAATTCCCTTTAGTTTTTGAATAAATTGAGTTTTTATATTTGAAGTATAATTTTTCCATCTTTTATAATTTTGACGTTTTAAACGTCAGTGTCATCCTCTCGATGTGCATTTAAAATATGATTTAAATTGAAAATAAACGATGAAAGCGTAAATATAAATGATACCATCAAGTCGGAGAAAGTAACATGATGGCCACATCACCATTTTTTATTACCTAATAGATGGCATAAGATTTTTAGTTGTAACATGTTTCGTTTCTTTTGAACCATCATCAACTTTCTTATTTCTCATGGACGCCATATTTATTTTTTATCACATCTAAATGCTTAATTTTTTGTGATGACAACAATATAACACAACATACATTTAATTTCATAAATGAACATATAATCGTCTAAAACACTTTTATTGGCAATCTCTGTAGCGCTTCCTAAAAATCATGGGTGCCATGGAATTAAAAACAATGAAAAATCTGAATAGATCTTTGTTTGTCAAACCTTATTATTCTTTATGAATAAAAATGTCTTTCGATAATTCAGAAAAGCGTGATATGTTACGTATTTTTTATTCAGTAAATAGAAATACGGTATTAGCCAGTGAAAAATATTTACAAATATATCTAGAAAGAAGGCAACCTGATCGAACATTTTTTCTACGGATGGACAGCAATTTAGGAGAGTTTGGATCTTTGATTCAACATCGCAAAGCATACGGCAATAAAATTACCCAAGATGACAGCAATCATATTTTGGAAATGGTAATATTAAATTTATCTTAATACTTTAATTTTACGTATACTTACAAAACGTATTTTAGCTAAATCAAAATCCATCAACCTCTTGTCGCGAAGTAGCAGCTGAATTAAATTTGCCATTTGGAACGGAGAATTTTGAATAAATGTAATTATAAGCCATATAAAATTTATTTGGGCCACACACTTGTGCCTGGAGATAATTTAAGATGACTTGGATTTTGTAATAGGCTGCTTCAAAAGTTCAGTGAAGATGATGATTTAAAAAAAAACATTATTTGGACAGATGAATGGCAATTCACAAATAGTGGCGCATTTAATCGCAACAATGAACATTATTGGACAACAGCAAATCCCAGACAAGTCCGAAGTGTTAGACCACCGCATCGTTTTGGAGTAAATGTTTGGGCAGGTATTTATGATGAAAATATAATAGGGCCAATTATCTACGAAGGGTCTCTAACCAGTGAACGATATTTACATCTTCTTCAAACAAACATTTCTAATTATTTGGATGATGTTGCTCTAATTCAACTTCAGAAGTTCTGGTGGCAGCAAGATGGTGGACCAGTGCACAATGCCAGAAATGTTGGCAATTATTTAAATTAAATGTTTCCAAATCAGTGGACTGGGAACGGCGGAATTGTAGCTTGGCCAGCTAGATCGCCCGATTTGAGTGTCTTGGATTATTTTTTCTGGGGTTTTATTAAAAACACAGTCTACCGTCATACTTACGAGAATGTTGAACAACTCAGAGCTGGTATTACGAATGCCTTTAATATAATTCCCAGAAGTGTTTATAGGGCAATCAATAATGTTCAGAAACGCGCTCAATTGTGTCTTACTAAAAACGGTTTTTGATTTGAACATAAATTATATTTAATAATCTCCACATTTGTCTTGTAGTTATTAGTATTGTATATTATTATATTATATTATTATAACTTTTAATTTTGTATCGTCTATATCGTCCAAAATAATTGTTCATTTGCATAAAAAATTGTTAAATGCAGTTGCCTTCTTTCTGCATACATTTATAAATATTTTTGACTAGCAAATTTTGTATTTCTGTTTACTGAATAAAAAATACGTAACATCTCGCTTTTCTGAATTATCGAACGACATTTTTATTCATACAAAATAATAATGTTTGACAAACAAAGAGGTATTCAGATTTTTAATCGTTTTTAATTCCAAGGCACGGATGATTTTTAGTAAGCGCTACAGAGATTTCCAATAAAAGTGTTTTAAACGATTATATGTCGATTTATGAAATTAAATGTATGTTGTGTTATATTGTTGTCATCACAAAAAAATAAGCATTCAGATGTGACAAAAAATAAATATGGCGTCCATAAGAAATCAGAAAGTTGATGATGGTTGAAAATAAACGAAACATGTTACAAAGAAAATTCTTACGTCATCTATTAGATAATAAAAAAGTGCTATAAGAACGTCTTTACAATTTTTAAATATCTCCTCAAATAACGGAGATATAAAGAAGAAACGAAAATGAGCTTTTTCAGTTTTTTTTTACTTTACTCGAACACAAAAGAAATTAAGTAATTTTTTTCAGTGGATTATTAATCAGCATAAAATTCTGCAAAAGTGCCAAATTTAAACATACCCTCTATTTCTTCTAATAAGCGAGATCCCCATGGTGAGCTTCGAATTTGACACACCCTGTATACTGCCAGTTCTACAATGAAAGGATCTTACAAAATCAAGAACAAAAATGGGGGGTTGTTATTTAAAAACAAAATGGATGACGTCATTACTCAAAAACAAATAACGACTGAAAATTTACTTTTATGCAAAAATGTGTATTTTTATCAAGGAAAATCGACCTGCTCGAGGAGTTTTTCTAAATATATTTTATTTCGGGTTTACCGAATTTATCCGCTACTTAATTTCCACACTGTATATAGGGAAATTTATTTATACTTGGAGAGTGTTCAATTTAATACCAAAAAATGTTGATGTGGCTTTTATATAACTTTTTCCGATTTGATGGTAAAAATGATATTTTTCTGATATTACATTTTTATCAATTGAGGGATTTAAAAAACTTATCGTATATAAGTTGTATATTTTGGAGTTCTTTATTAGCTTTGTTTATTTAAATTTGATGTAGCTATTATCATTTCATAATGAATCAAAAAAAAATTTAAAAATCCATTTTAATTTATTTTTTTCTTCGTTATCATTAACATTTAAATAAAGATTTTTATCAAAAATTTCGAATTTAGTTTTCTTTTTAAAGAACAATAACTGTTTAAGGTAAACTTCCGGTTAGACCAAATGCTTCTCAGTTCTTTAAAATTGTCAAATAAAGCCAAAATTCTCATCACTCTTACTTTTTGAGATATAAGGCCTAGAAACTGATCGACGCCCAGACACCGACAGACACAGACATTTTTAAAAAATGGTCGTAATCGTATCGAGGGATCTAAAAAATTCAAATTAAAAAAAATCACGAAAGCAATATTTTCTCGTACGAAAGTAATAATTTCATTAATGATTTATACACTATTTATTAGTAAATGCAATAATCAATAATTTGTATTCCTTTTTTAAGAGATGCAATTATTTAAAGTAAAGAAACTAACGTGCGACGTAAAAAATGCGTTGATGCAAGTGCCATTCATGTAATAGCCTTTGAAGTTGAACAAATATTTGTAAAAAATACAGATACTAATAGGATAAGTATATTTGCCGCCTATTGTGCCACTCGATAGGATCCAAATATACTATCAATATCAACAAAAGATTTGTGACATTTCTTTATTTGATGATATTGTCTTATGTGATGATATTATAATTATTGTGAAGACATGGCTAACTAAGGATATATTTGACACTGAGTTATTGTTGGGCAGTTACAATATTTTGTAAACATTGAAGTTGAACGAATATTTGTAAAAACTACAATTAAAAATAACGTTACTAGTGGGATCAGTATATTTGAAGAAGTCCAAATAAACTGTCAGTATATGGAGGAGATTTATAAAATATCTTCATTTGATGATTCTCATGTAGTGATTCATGGCGCCTAATGGGATCGCTGTCGGGAGTGATTGGTGATTGATGATTGGTTAGAGCAACCAATTAGAAAAAATAGTTATTTGTTCGATACCTCGCCAGAAAGTGAGTCCGTATCTATAGCAACCAGTGAGTGAAAGTTCCTCTTTCGCTTATTTTACTTTCTCTCGCCGCTTTTCGCTCACTGTCTTTCACTCACTGATTTTTATGTACACAGAATGATCTGTCATTGTGTAAATTTTTTCAATTCTTTCTGATAACGTGATTTAGATTGTTTAGGCAATATTTGGTACCTTGCGGCATTTGCGACTTCCAGGACATCATCAGGAACATCCGCAGGAACATATAATTATTCATCAACAATTCTCACAATTTCAACAATTTGCACGTAACCATTTGATTGACATTACAGAACTTTGTTTATTTTGTTTTTGTTTTTCATAGCAACAGATGACTCCAAACATGTGATTTATTTTTATTTAAAATTTTGAATCCAAAGTTACACACTTTCTGGAGAGGTTTAGAACAAAACCAAATACAGTACTCGAGAGTAAGGCCGCTTTCGTTCACTTGAATTGCATCGTCCACGAAGCGCTAGCTGCACCTTCCTTACTCTTACTGTAATAGTTATTTACAATAAGAGTGAGGAAGGCAAAGCTTTTGTTCTCTTGAATTGCATCGTCCCCTCAGTTGTGCTTTGTGGACGAACACGCAATTCGCGTGAACGAAAACTTTGCCTTCCTCACTCTTATTGTAATAGTTATTATGAATGAAAGCGCCCTTACTCTAGAGTGCTGTATTTGGTTTTGTTCGATGCCTCCCCAGAAAGTCTATAACTTTGTATTCAAAATTTTAAATAAAAATAATTCACATTTTCGGAGATTTGTTGCCACGAAAAAACAAAAACAAAATAAACAAAGTTCTGTAATGTCAATAAAGTGGTTACGTGCAAATTGTGGAAATTGTGAAAACGTATGATGAAGAATTATATGTTCCTGATGATGTCGCAAATGCCGCAAGGTACCAAATGTTGCATACAAATCAAAATCACGCTAAAAAAAAGAATCAGAAAAAAATCAGAAAGAATTGGAAAAAAGAAGGAACTTTCACTCACTGGTAGCTATGGATACAGACTCGCTTTCAGGCGTCGGATGTCTGAAAAAGCCCATACGCAAATTATGTTGGCAGCTCTCTAAATTTTCTAATTTCAGTTATCAAGACTGACTAAATAAACTAGACTTATGCCCGGTTGCACCAACAACTCTAGTTAAGTTAGGTAATTCAAGTCAGGTAACTCGGATTAATATTATAATCCGGATTAATATGAGAAGCGTTGCACCGACGTATTATAAAGCGAAGTTAGCAAACATGAGATTAGACCCGACAACATTGCATATTTTCACATCGGCTCTATTTCGATTGGCCCGCGGCCCGCTAGTCCACGTGTTCGACGTCAACACTGCAGCCGCCCAGTAATGGGAATACTTGTAAATTATTTGATATTTAATTATTTAATGTCAAAACTGACAATGGAAAGGCGAAAGGTCTGGAAATTTTACTCCAGCTAAAAAGCAACTATTGCTTGAAGTTGTGCAAAAATATTTCAAAATTCTGGAGAACAGAAGAACTGAGGTTACCGTTAAGAAGAAAGCGGAGGCTTGGGAACATGTGGCATCCGATTTCAATACCGCATCTAACAATGTGGAGAGTATGCCAATGCAGGTAAAACATACCTGTTTCCTATTAATATTAATAATAAAAATCTTTAATTATATTTGCTAGTTACCGTACCATGTTTATTCACAAATATCAACTCTCAATATAAACGTCAAATTAAACTTTAACCGCCGAAATATCTATGGTTAGATAACCCATGTTTACTAACTCAGTTTAGGGGTAAAATTGGTTGGTGCACCTGAAAAAGCTCGAATTTCGGCACGGGTGTGAAGCCGAGATACGAATATCAGCAACACGAAAGTATGTGGGCCATCCCAGGACAGAGGGGCAAGGGGGAATTTCAAATTTGCCGCTTTTGTAAAGATGGTTGCCTCGATGTTGCCAGATTTATCAAAGAACTTATTATGGGGATTACCGTTTTTAATAATCTTAAAATTTCACTACAAATTAATAATGTTAACAATTAAAATTATGTTTTAAACATAATTAGACTCATTATCGCTTATATTTGTCATAATAACTCATGAAAGTATAATATTACTATTTATTAAATATAATCATGTGCATTGTATATTTTATACTTCGATGTATATGCGGCACCGCTTAATGAGACTCACCATTTTTATTAACTAACCTCAATAGTGCTGTGAGTGCTAGTAATTCATGTTTGAAGGTAAGTTATTATATATTTTATCTTTTAAACTCGTCACTTGTATTTATTAATAATGGAAACATCAAATGGCCGTATAAAATATTCTTGTAAATATCCAGAATATCAAAATTCTTTCTTTTCCGATATAACTAATATCGACTACAAAAATAATCATTTCTATAAATTTCCCAAAAATGAAGAATATCCTAAAACATGGAAAACCATTTGTGATATTGAGCAGTCTTCATTGTTTAAATTTTCATTCATGTGAAGATCATTTTATTCATAAACATTTTGTTAACCATTTCCGCAAAAAATTGAATTGCAATGCTGTTCCGACACCAAGAAGTAAGACAATATAACTACACTAATTTACTTTTTAACTATTTTAATGTCATGAATCCTGGATACGAGCAAACAGCTGACCTGTTACGACGCCTGAAAGAAATATCCTAAGAAGAACGAAGAGACCTGATGGAACATTGCACCTGGACAAGACCCGAATACCCGATTATTGTATATTTTAATATTTGATAATTTTATTAATAATAATGTATATAATTATTCTGTTAAATATATTTTTTCCATGTAGGCCTATTTTTATTTTTATTTTGTGAAATCCAATCTTTTTTCTTTTACCAAAACCAGTAACTTCTTCATTTATGTAATATCTAAAAGTATAATCAATCATGTGCTCAAAAAACATAATTGATTATATTTTTAGTGTTATTAAATTGAAATATAACGTGTAGACGAGTATAACATTTTTAAATTTTGGCGGAAATCGTAGTAATTTGCCACCCCGACACCAGGCGGCCAAAAATCGTGTTTCCGAGATTTAACATGCAGGTTTCATTTCTAAAGGTATGTGTTCTGTGAATTTCGGATTACATAACTCGTCACTAATTCAGGTTGGTGCAACCGGGCATTAGTGTTATTTATAGAGAGTAAATAAAATGATTATTCTTTATTATTATAAATGTTTTCAGTATAACGCTGAATGAAAACCTATAAATAAATTCTTAAATACAACGGTTCAATTTTGATCAGATAATTTATTTTATTACCGAATCTCGTGCGCACACATGCTATCTTGAGTGTAATTCAGTAGAATCCCACTTAGTTAATCAGTAAAATCGGCACCCAGGGACGTCCCGGAGTGATCGTCCTTCAGGGTTAGCCACCCGTGCATCGCTCATACTGCTGGCACACTTGGCATAATGTCACCCCCATGGATATCGCTTTTGTGTGAATCCGCTGGGGACGGCATAAACATCTTTTCCGAAGATAAAGTGCGTTTTAATTATGCGCAGCTTGAGGAGGAACGGGTTTATTACTTTCAGCGTCTGATACGTACATGCACGCTGCTTTCATGAAAGGAAAATAAACGCGGAAACCGCTTTGGCCTTCGAGGTTAACGGGCGAGATGGATCGTTTGAAATGGGGTGAAGTCGGGCGCCCGCAGTGACAATAAAAGTGATCCACACTAACCAATTTCCACCCCCGGAGAACAAATGGAAGCGGTTTGGAACACTTGTGTTTGTGTGTGCTGTCGCTGCGGCAAGGGGTACACATTTGAAGAAATAAAATACGTGAGGACTGCCTCCTCTTCGAGGAATTATATAGGCCTCGTGCGCTCATTTGATAAATGAGGAGCAGCTTCTCTATAAATAATGCAATTGCAGTAGTGTGCAGAGGACAATGTCGGTTGACAGGTCATCGAGCATTGATTGAATGGCATTTGTCAAAGTGTCAGCGAGACTGGGCGCGTGGATAAAGGATTATATACGTGGAAACCGCCTCGTCACGCTCACGCGGTTATCTGATATTTCGGGCGAGGGTGGGTGTCTTATATTCGATAAAGTCCCCTGCTGACAACTGACACAAGAATTGAATTTGTACGTGATATGTTGATTTTTACTTAGATTTAGGTTACGCCAGAGGTTGATAGATTACGGTTTCAATGTATGAATTTCTAATATTTTACACACAAGAGAATCGACGCAAGTAACATTTTAAAGGAATTTTATTGTTTGATGTAGAATCTCTAATAGGCTAAGAATATTTTAATTATAATCTTGAAATTATACGACAACTGTAGTGATTGTGTAAGGATCAGTTGATAACCCAGCTCTTTATGAATTTGAAATTTAAATTTTACCAGTATAACTTGGGCAGCGGTGGTCAGTCCATGGATGTCTTGTGTTTATCCCATTTTCATTCAAATATGAATAACTAATATTAACCCTTAAATGTATACGGTTGAAAATATGCAACATCTTGTTCTATTTGTATTTAAAGCTTATTACTTATGTTTTATGTTCAAATGCATGGTGTTGCAGATTCGTAATATTATAAAGAACAAAATAGTTTACAGCTTTCTCGATAGATGGAGCCTTGTGATTGTTAGTTTGTCAGTTGGCATCTTTAGTGACTAAAAGGTTATGCAGTAATAATGATTATTTTTACCGAATATATAAACTTTACAGTTTATATAATATTATATTACATAACTAGAGTTGTCACTAGCAAATTACGCGCAAGTGAAAGAAATTGCGTACGAGCATGAGTGCGTAATTGCGTTACAACTCGCGTTATGTACTATACTTTACCTTTGACCTTACATTTATTCGCTTAAACTAAAGATATATTGAAACTGAATCTTGTCAGGGTGACATTTAAATTTGTATGAAATTGCCTGGTAATGGCAATGTAGGACTACTACTTACTAAACAAACGAATTACCGTTCGAACAATTTTCTGTCGAATAATATATTATCCAATACATTGATTGAACAAATTTACGGATACCTATGGTTGTAGAGTACATTCGATGGAGAAACCGAGCGTACGATTGATGTCAATTTGACGTTTATATATACTAACAAATCACTGTTTCTCTACTTCGAAATAGAGGTACGTAATAGAATATCACTGACCTCAAAGAGGGAATCGCTAATTTCCCAACTTTTTGGAGGTTAAAAATATACATATTATTATAGTGATTGTGAATAATAGTATATTACGATACGTTCGTTAAATATTCTTGCAAATTTTCGAAACTGGTTAGCACATAAAGATAGAGTATCGTATACTATTTTTTGCACGATCATTTTAAATTAAATTTGAATATAATATTTGTTATTTATAATGATTTGGTCGATGGAGAACATTCGCAGTCAGGGTTGCTATGGATTTTTTGTAAACATTAAAGTTATGTGTCAGATTTGACATATTGTAATATATTGGATGTGGAAGAAGTGGATAGTGGCATAGTGGAAAAGAGGACATGTGGGCAGCATTGCCAGAAGTAATTTTTAATTTTCCCCAAATATTTCATAAACATCCCCAAAATACCCCTCGCATAAAACACCCACCCCAAAAAATACCCCATCGACTAAATTTTTCCAAAATACACCCCAAAACCTTAATTTACCCCCATTTTTGTCTGGCAACACTGGGATTAGAGAAGGCGCGCTGATAAGATTTCGGAATTTGCACAAAAAAAAGTTTTGCGAAAATATGTAGGTAGTACATTTAAAAAAATAGACAAATATTTAATCGTACTGTGGTATCCACCAAATAATTAAAATAATTCTTTGATTTCCCGGAAAGCCTTGCTAATTAACTACATAAAATTGTTCGTATTTTATTTTTTTTCATTCTGGGAAAAAGTATTATATTTAACAATTACTTAAAAAACTAAATTGGCTGCTAAAATTTGATTTAAAATTTTTCGAAAAAAAAATCACAAATCAAAATATTTGAAAATTAAGTAATTCCTTAAACACAAATCGCGCACGCTGTAGTTTCTAAACATCAAAGTACATTAGTTTTATCTTAAAACAACCACTATAATTGAATTAAAAACACTAAAACACAAAAAATTTCAAATTAAATAAATAACCTAAAATTAATACAAAAACCAAGTTCAGGCTAAAAATATCAAAAATTCAGTCTGCAAAATCTAAATTATAGAGCGAAAAAATCAAAACCTTGGACCAAAAAACTCGAAAATATTGGTCAAAAATTCGCTCATAAAAAATCAACAGTTCATTTAAATGTAAAGTAAAAACCATTAAAAAAATTCGCTCGTTAAAATTAATAATTAGAGTAACAGACGAACTAAAAACATTGGTAAAAAATTGAAAACTCTTGGCAAAAATAAAAAAGCAGTCAAAAAAAGAGAAAATTTAAACTAAATATTCGAAAATTTTGGTTTAGATGCCAAAATCATCTAAAATATAGGCCACAAAAATAAAAGTGCAGGCTAAAAATTGAAATTTCAAGCTCAAGAAAAATAATTTGCCATTTTCAGCTCCAAAAATAAATCTTTACCTCAAAGTAAATTTCCGAAACTCTAAACTCAAAAATAATAAAAAATCACCTATAAAAACAATAATTCAGGTTAAAACAACTAAAATGAAGGGCAAAAAATAAAAAATTTGGTTTAGAAAACTCGAAAATACCAGCCAAATGTTGGCACACAAAAATCAACAATTCTGGTTAAAAATCTAAAGTATAGACCAATCAAAAATTCGCCGTTAAAATTAATCAAGGTAAAAAAAAAACTAAGTAGGCAAAAAATTGAAAATTTAGACTAAAAATCGTAAATTCTCGGCAAAAACAAAAAATGCACACTAGAGAAAAACGAAAATTTCAAGTAAATATTCGAAAATTTTGGTTTATAAGTCGAAAACTTCAAAATTTGGAACAAAGAAATGAAAAACACAGACCAAACAATCAAATGTCCTGATGTAAAAAAATGCAGATTAAAAAATTGAAAATTCAAGCAAAAGAAAAATAATTTGCCATTTTCAGCCCCAAAAATACCTTTATCTCAAAATAAATTGCCGAAACTCTAAACTCGACAGAAATTAAAAAAAATTCGCCCATAAAAACGATAATTTAGGTTAAAAAAATCTAAAATGAAGGGCAAACAATCAAAAACTTAGTACTAAATTCGAAAATAACCGCAAAACAAAAAAAAATCGTCCATATAAATCAACAATTCATGTTAAAAATTTAGAGTGTAGACCAATCAAAAATTCGATCGTTAAAATTAATAATCAAGATAAAAAAACTAAAAAAATCGAAAAATGAAAAATGTAGACAAAAAATTCTAAAAATTAGAACAAATCTAAAATAAAAGCAAAAAAAATTCCTTGCCTAAAAAATGAAAATATACAGACCAAAAAATTGCAAAATCAAGCAAAATAAAAATAATTTGCCTTTTCAGTCCCAAAAATACCTCTGGCTCAATATAAATTGCCAACTAGGAACGCGAAAATGTTTAAAAAACTATAAAGGATAAAAAATCAAAAACTAGAAAAACCGGCAAAAAATCGCGCATAAAAATGAATAATTTAGGTTGAAACATAGGGCCAAAAATAAAAAATTCGAGCCTAAAACTAAAAAATGTCGACCAAAAAATCGAAAATTTTAACAAACAAATCGAAAATGAAGAAAAATTAGTTTAAAATATCAGAAATTTATACTAAAAAAAAACGATACTGCAGGTCAAAAATATAGGTTAAAAAAAAATCCAGGCCTTACGATAAAAAATGCAAACAAAAATTATTTAATATAATAATAATAATTTATTTATGTGCAAAGAGTGTTGCCAGTAGTAATTTTTAGTTTTCCCCAAATATATAATAAAAAACCTCACAAAATTACGCCGGCGGTGGGTGGTCCCTATCCTATCTTTCAATTCTTGGAACACAAACGTGAGTTTTACAATTGTTAATTGATAAGAGAAGAATCAAATGGTTTATCGTTGCTTCGTCAAAATAAATTGTTTGTAAAAACTATGGGGCGTGCTTAACAGGTTGGAGAGTGGGATAGGGCCCACCCACCACCCTTAGTCTCCACTTTAACTCAAACCGGAAACCTACTTTATTGTTGTTTTTGCACGTTTTAAAACTCCAGTGATTTGACGAAGAAATTCCTTGAATCAAACAGTGTTTTCTTTGTCAGGTTTAAGTGGAAACGAAGGGCGGTGGTTGGGCTCTATCCTATCCTCCAATCATTGAAAAAGATTTATTATTTAATATAATAATAATAATAATTTATTTACGGGCAAAGAGTGTTGCCAGTACCAATTTTTAGTTTTCCCCAAATATTTAATAAAAACCTCTCAAAATTATGCCGCTGCCCTTCTCCAAAACAATAAAATTTGAAAATAAAACGTAAATACAATGGATTTATTAGAAACTTATATACAAAATTAAAGTAGTTTAAATATAGAATTTATTAAAATTTATTATTCATCTTCATCTGCAAAATTTTCATCTTCTTTTCGGCACACTTTTAAATTAAAGTGCAGCATCTAATTGGGGGTCACAAAATGACGAAAACGGCAATAATAGAATCCCTAGGCAACTTCCATAAATGATATCGCAGGTTTTTCCTCTTTGCTGAGGAAAATTACTGACTTCTTTATGGTTGTGCACTATTGGTAATGTTGATGTCTATCAAATGTAAAAACGTGTTCATTAATTTCCCCAAAAATACCCCTCATATAAAATATTCACCCCAAAAAATACTCCATTGATTGAACTTCCCCAAAATACACTCCAAAATAATAATTTACCCCCAATTTGGGGAAAAACCCCCCAATCTGGCAACACTGCATATGGGACAGAGTAGAACATCATTTTACACAAGTGAACTCCGCCCTTCAGCTTGCGGTCACTTATATGTATTTTTTTCAATATTGTGTGCACTATTTTACTATAATTGGCACTTATAATTGTAAGCAGATATAGTAAAGATTAAATAAATATAATAATTACGAGAATATTCAAATTGAAGAAGGGGGATGAGCTTGGTATTCGCAACAAGCCCCACTCAAATCGCTCAAACACTACGAAATGACATATTTACTTACCGCACAAGTACGTTTTTGAATATTTCAGTATTGTATTTATCGTTGTCATGGTAAAAACAGAACAGCTGGGTTGGTCAACTTCCCTTGTCTGTAATAATATCGGTAAATCAAGAAAAAGGCACGATCCTGCAAAAAATTGTTTGTATAATATATTATATAAGGTATGTATTGATCATACCACATTTGACATGTATAAAATTTAACAAATTCCATTGGAATTAGACAAATTACCATTGTTGTAAATTTGCAACATTGTGCGTTCAAAGGTTAATTTATAATAGTCGTCACAGATCATTTACCGAACAAAATTCTGCTGAAATTGCAGAAAAATTTTCGGACAGTGAAGATGTATTTGACGTAGACTGCGAAAATGATGATTTTTCGGATTTTTGCTGATCCAAGCTACGAAGCAGGCATGAACAATAACCCAAGACCAGTAGCAGATGATAATAACGGATCGAAGGAGACTATTGAAAAAGGAAGCTGGCACTTAAAATCCAAGAAAACTAAATTGAAAAAAAGGTATTGTGTAAAGAAGTCCAATGTGTTTCCAATCTGGGCATTAATTTAAATCATCAGCAAACTGCATTTATTGGAAATACAGTTTTTACCAATGTTTTATGATAATAATTTATATGATAACAGTGTAGAAGAGAGTAACCTGTATGCGAGACAAAATAATTCGAATGATTTAACAATATTAACACGAATTGTCATCAAGTAGTTTATGGGTATTTGTTATTATACGTCTTTAGTTCACATGCCCAATGTTAGATCCTATTGAAGTGCAAAATTAGGCTAAGGCCTTGTTAGGAATGTTACGCCTCTCAATCGTTTCGAAAAGATTCGACGTTTTATACATTTTAATGATAAATCAAAACATCTTCCTGATCACGATAGACTGCATAAAATAAGACCAATAATTGACCATCTAAACAACAAATTTGCAAGTATAGCACTTGAACCATTCTTACTGATTGATGAACAAATGTGCTTCACAAAAATTAGCATTTTATGAAGCAATATATGCCAATGAAGCGCCATAAATGGGTATTCAAACTGTTTGTACTTGCAGGTGTTTCTGGGTTTGCATACCATTTTGAAATTTATACGGGCCAAGAGAATTTAATTCAGCTACCAGATAATGAATCGGTACTCCATCCTCAGGGACAACGACGACGAAGGAGATGAAGTCTTGACCCCAAAACCAGGGGCGTCCAAGAAGAAGGTCGCACTACAAATCACGACCGGCCAGAAGACCGCCAAGAAGGCAACCAACGATCCAACCCTTCCAGCCAACACCAACTGGCAGATTATCCGGGATTTGATGAAGAACAACCCCATCAAGTTCCACCAAGCCAGGAATGCAGCCAGGGGACTGCGTATCTTTCCAGAGACGCCTACGGCCTTTGGCACGCTGACGCCTGGACAACACAAGCATCCCGTACCATACATACCAGCTACAAGAGGAGAAGACGATTAAGGCGGGGATCCGGAACATTGCCCTAACCATCATTGAGGCCCAGATCGCAGATGACCTTCTGACACAGGGACTACCCACGGCATCCGTCAAATGGATGACCCGGAGGGTCCATAAACTGGACAGACCTACGCCCTACGGATGGTCTACGTCCAGTTCAACGGTGGCGAGGATGCTAGATGCATCTTCGCTATTAAGAAGGCCATGGGGTTCCACGTGAAGGTCGAGCGCAAATATCAAGACGATAGCAGACAACAGTGCTACCGTTTCCATACGCTAGGGCCAGAGCTGCTGCAAGTTGCGTTAAGTATGCCCGCCAACTGGATGCCATATACAGGCTGCACTCGCTTTATTACCAAAATGAAAAGAGTGCTCCATGACCAAAGTCTCGAACGAAGAGCCACGCCGCCGCCGCAGTGGATGGCTCCTTTCCGAAGAAGTTCGCAACTCCGGCCCCCCATGGACCCGACTTCGTCCAGCTTGGCAGCATCGTGGCGGAGTTGCTGGCGGCCTTCAGCACTGCGACGGAACTGCTGGACCACGTTAACATCGTCATAATAGCAGTCCCCAAGATCGTCCTGGTGGTCTTGTAAACGTTAAGCAGACAAAAGTTATCTTATTTTTGTTCCGTCTAAAATCTTTGACAGCAATGAGTCCCAGTGGCAGTACTTCCGCTACCGCACTCTCAACACTATTCCACTATAGGGCTGTCTGTAACTCGCCTCTCCTCACATAAAAAAGGAAAAGACGTAGGACAGGTTCTACCGACTTTGCTTCCTCGTTACAACCTCTGCAGATAAGGTTCCTTGAAACTCCTGTTAGCATGCCAGTTAGTATTTTCAGGTTTCAGGTTGTCCTTGATGGATTTATACAATATTGAACAACTGTTTTTATCAGATGCTTGTATGGTGTTCCTGGAATGAGTACATGTGGTGGTGCTTGCTTACCTTTCTGCTCACTGTGTGCTGCTAGAGTGATATCTGACAGTATATAAGAGGGGTTGTTATTTGACAGATGCATAGTTCTCTTTCCGCTTTCTAGAAGACAAGCTCCCTGTTTGCCTGGAGCATCCGTTATTATTAAAATGGAAAGCTACAAAACATTTTGAGTGTTAAACTTATCTAGTGTTACCAGATGAAACAAATTTAATAATAAATAATCTGCAGACGCGTTTAAAATTGCAAGGAAAATTGGTTATTCGATGAAGAATGTCTCTTTACAACAATTCTTGGATTGCAAGAACATGTCTCCCGAATATTTCAAAAAGTCGACGAAAGAGCAGGAAAAAGTAGTTCAATTTTCTGTGTCAAAATACCGCCAAATTGAGTATTCTATTTCCACCAGAGGATTCGTCATTGATTTAGAGTTTATTAACGGGCTTGTCAAACCAAAATGACGAGGTACAACTACACTTTCCATCAAACAAATGCCAATCAATAAAAAAATAAAGTTTTTTACTTTCACTTATATTCCAGAAGGCAAAAAGGATTTCTATGGGGACGCTTTGACTTGGCCCACAACAACAGCCAATACTGAAGGTACTAGTGCTGATGATAAGTGATAATGTGATAACCAGTAACCATTTTTTTTTACAGTTTGCATATTTAAAAAAATGTATTCGAGTGTAATACAATAAATATATACAGGTATAAAATTAGCAAGAAATCCAGCAACCGATTTTAAAAATTAATATCTGGGAAAAAAGGAAAGCACATCAAAGAAAAATTAAACTTGCAATTAGGAAAGGTCCAAAGTAATACCACAAAAAATCAATCCTGTTTATTAACGTACACGTATTAGCGATCATTCTTATCGATAAGATAAGAATAAGAATTTTTATTTAGTTATGATTGCAAAATAGAAATAAGACTGTAGGTTGCTTTCTCTTTAGTTTAGCATCTGCTGCTCGTTGAAAAACCACTCGTTTTAGCAATGTGAGCGAAACTTTGGTACTGCTAAATGTAAAATACGGAGAATGGACCGAATCTATACTCCTGAGAACTACATGGAACTTATTAAAATCAAAAATCAACATTTTGACACCAGGTATGGACATTTGCGAGTGACGGGAGAAATAATTTTTTTGCTGAATGGAGAGGTACCCATAAAATTTCTTTTAATTTTAATTATTAAAGTATATTTATTGGTGTTAAGACCAAGAATTCTTATTTAGTAGTAGCATCTGCAGATGGCTTTTTACTTAATTTTTACATATTTTAGGGTTCAGTTTTTATAGTTTAAAGTTTTCAAATTCAATTTAGTTTAATTTTCAAGTTAGTCCTGTGGGTAGAAATAAACGATCTTAAACCAATGTTATTTCGCTAGTAGTACTAGTAATGACATGCAAATTTCTTTTGTATCATTCAATATCCGGCATGGCATTAGCCAGGGAAGTAGTTGTTTCAATAAGTTATTTGTTTATAGTCTTAGTAAGACTTAATTTTTGCTTGCAGATTAACAAACAGGTTTCATATATTCAGGCTACATTACGTTTTATTGAATTTATCTTATTCAGTAGTTTAGATGAAAAAAATATTATTACTTGGGGGTTGATTATTAAAGTACACGTAACACTTTATGGTTTACATCTAGGACGAAATAATAAATAAATACATATTGACACAATTTCGAATCCATTAGGTGAATTGCTTTATTTAAATGTTAGTCTGTGATCCCACTCAATGCCAATCGGAGACTGACGTTTCATCTGCACAATAAATCATAAAAAATATAATCACATATGGATTCAAATCAGTGACAAACCACGGACGAGGCTGGGAATGCTTGGATGCAACAACAAGGCAATGGAATTAATTCGGATCATGCTCGCCACATAAAGACATCGAAATATATAAATATACATGTCTCTACAACTAACGCTGATAATAAAATCAATTTTATTAACTCATAACAATAAATGTCGAATTGCTCGGTCAGCAAAGTCTCTTAATATTTTATTTCGGCGGTGACAGTGAAGGGGCGGTCAAAAAAGGCCGGCGGAGAAGGGACGGTCACGCAAGGCTGTCCGGCATCTGCATGTTTACGAGCGAACTTTTGCACCCTTTGACATCGGCCCATTTGAATATTTAAGGAAAAGTTCACCCGGGGCGCGCATATATCTTGTTTTATAGCATTTTTCTAGAACTAAAGCGATATTTATGTTACTTTTCCCGGTCGCGAAAGTCGAAAATAAATAATTTCGGCTACCCGAGATAGGTGGGTGATTTACTACAGCAGATTTATGTAGGAATTATTATGAGGACTGTCTCGGGATTGTCTTTTTATTGGCTCACCCTGTTGTGTAATCGTTTCAGAAGTTCAAAAGTTTTTTATTATCAGATCCATAAATATCAAATGACATTGCATTATCATGAACAGTAAAGTTTTATTAATGTATTATTTTAAGTTTAACAAAGTTCACTGTACTGGGAAGATTGACAAAGATGTCGACAGAATTCGAATAAAAACTTTTATTGGAAAATTACTAACGATGTATTAAATAGTTTTTATTAAAAGTTAAACAATCATAAAAAATACGATACTTTTCGTAATCTACAACATAAATATTCCAGAAACTACAGTAAATAATTATTAACAACCATTTTCCGTCTAATACCCCAACGAACAAAGTTAATTACTTAAATTACCTAATGATGGCGAGAATAAACAGCATTTTTACTTTCTCCAAAAGTACGGGAAAGTATTGTTTTTTGTGAAAATTTTTAAATTCGAAATTTCAACGGAAATATCCGGTTGGTGTCTCCCGAGACGATTGACATTCTCAAGTTATCCGTGAATTGGTTTGTTTCTTGGTTCTGGAAACAGTAGCAGATTGCCCTAAATGATAAGCAAATTCATTTGCAAATTCCTGGGAAACTAACAAAATGTATATATCTTAATATGAAAATTCGGAATCTTATTCCGTAACGGGGATTCGACCAAGGGGCAAGAAAAGTCCTATTTACTTTATCATAAAACCAAGCTTTCGGAATTCGTTTATTCCTTCTTCAGGGAAATTACACTACAAAATGAAAATTTTTGTTGAACATGTGCGTCAGCGATAAATTTGGAAAAAATTGAATTTAAGTGTACTTACATGCGAAATAGTTAAAAATAAAGGTTGCTACATCTAATTGTTACTTGAAGAGTCATGTTTGTTATTATTGTTAATTAAATTTGTGGTAAAATACTGTGATGTAAAACGATTTACATGGGGACGAACACGAACACGTTAAAAATGGCGTCAGCTGTCAATTGATATCGATGTATCGGAAATCGATTGCCAACTCTGTCTGGAACAATACAGGCTCGCTAGTGTTGCCAACCCGCCTGGTGCGGGTGGGTGGGAGCCGTGCATGGTTCCAGCCAGGATTGTCTCGATGACGGTCTTAATTATAAATTATTGCTGACGCACATGTTCAACAAAAATTTTCATTTTGTAGTGTAATTTCCCTGAAGAAGGAATAAACGAATTCCGAAAGCTTGGTTTTATGATAAAGTAAATAGGACTTTTCTTGCCCCTTGGTCGAATCCCCGTTACGGAATAATATTCCGAATTTTCACATTTAACTCCAACAAGTGACGACCGTTACTTCCCCTCGCCATATCATTACAGATGGGTTTTTATGAAGATATCAGGACTACCTACGGCAACAACACCGCCACTGATATGAAACTATGGGCCACCCTGAAGAATAAACTTGCACACCGAGAAAATCAAAAACACTTCCTCCAACGATGTAGACGAGAACACATCATCCCCAAACATATAGGACACCGATCTAAACACATCACATCACTCCTGGACACAACAAATAGAAAAATAGGATCATCCATCTATAACTTTAATAACAGGTTGGGGTTAAAAACTTTAAATTTTGAAATAAAAATAACTCACCATTATATTTTCCAACTAAAGCGTGCACTTGCTGACATCATTGAGGCATGCAGAGGTTCCCTTCCGACCGTTATTTTCAATGAATATTCCAGTAGAATGCGTAACAAATATAAAACAACTTTCTCCTCGATTCGCAGACGTAACGTCGACAAATTCAACAAACTCAAATCAGGCTTCACCGATACAAAATATTTCAATGACAACAGCAAATGGCTTTTCAATTGCACAGATACTGTCATCCCTCCGGAGGTGAACACGCTCCTCTCATTGGGGCCGAAGTTTTGCTTACCAGTTAATCCCAACAACATAGACTTAGGTAACCTTCTCAGTGAAATTGAGTCCATAATAGAGAGGTCCCCTCAGGACCAGCATAACATTCTCCGTGCCAAAATCACCAACTTACTCACAAATTTCATTCGCCATCCCCGTCTCGACCCAGCTAGGGACGTTTGCCGAAAGACAAGCAGTTTCTTAAAAAATCACCCTGACTTGATTGTCACTAAGGCTGACAAAGGGGCGGTCACGGTTATTATGAATAGGGAGGACTATAACAACAAGTCCTTAGAACTACTCAACGACAACGCAACGTATAGCCGCTTAAGCAGAGATCCAACGACGACCATTCAGACAAATCTGAACAAAATCATTAGGGACTTACACAAAAAAGGCCTAATCACGGATTCTCTTGCAAAAAGGCTCACTACATACAACGGCGTTGCTCCGAAATTCTACGGTTTACCCAAAATTCATAAACCGGACTTCCCTTTGCGACCAATAAATTCATCAGTTGGCGCAGCCACTTACCAAATTTCTTGTTTTTTGGCAGCGTCCCTCTCTGGGGCGTTCTCACACCGCACAGATTACAATGTTCACGACACCTTCAGTTTCACAAACGAATTCAATGGTTTTCAATTAAATGCTGGTCATGTGGTGATCTCTCTAGACGTGGTCTCACTTTTCACCAATATTCCTATAGATTTGGTTATCGAGATTATCGAGTGCAACTACGACCGTGTACAACCGCACACGGAATTAGGTGTCCTCGATTTTGTTAGGTTAATCAGATTTGTTTGTAATAATAACTACTTCACCTTTAACGGGAACTTCTATAAGCAGATCTTCGGTACCCCGATGGGCTCCCCTCTCAGTCCCATCCTCGCTTTAATTGTAATGGACACACTCCTTGATAACGTAATCCCTAAACTGAGCTTCACTCCTTCACTCATTAAAAAATATGTAGACGACCTCATCTTAACAGTACCCCCTGAGTTGGTTGACGACACTGTAACAATCTTCAACAGTTATAATATGAATCTTCAATTCACTGTTGAGCAGGAAGTAGACTCCAGTTTACCCTTCCTAGATACCAAAATCATCAGATTAGAGAATAATACTATCATATTCGATTGGTACAGAAAACCAACCAACTCAGGGCGTTACATAAATTTCCATTCCAATGCACCCCTCAAAATGAAAATAAATACAATACAAGGCTTAACCAACAGAATTAAAAAAAATTGTCATCATTATTAAATAAAAATCTTAAATTACTCTCAGAAATTGTCATCAACAATGGCTTCCCGAAGTCCCTTACAATGAAATTAATCTTCAACCACTCACCACAAACCCGTCCTCCTCCCATTATCCCTGATGAACCCGCCCCTAGAGTACAATACAGAAAACTACCCCATATAAATGGCATAACCCCACAACTTATTCACCTCCTGAGGAATGACACAGTAAAAATAGCTCAATACAACATTAACACCTTGAATAGATTGTATTTTACAAGACTAAAGGATAAAACACCAACAGAAACGTTATCAGACGTTGTTTACAACATCCCCTGTGCTGATTGTGACCTGACATACATTGGACAAACATCCCAATGGCTCCGTTCTCGTCTCACCCAACAGAGAAGTGATACTAGACTCAATAAAAAATCCTGTGCCTTATCAATACATTGTAATTCCAATAACCACACCCCAGATTACAATAATGTTGAAATTGTCGACCATTTCTCTAACAATCGAGGTAGATTATTTCTTGAAATGTTCCACATCCAGAAGAACCGCACCACGGTCATGAATTTCAAATCAGACACCGACCACCTCAGCGGCATCTATTCGTACCTCCTTGAGTTGTGTGCTGGGTCTCGAGACGGTAACTCGTCAAGAGCTTCCAGTTCCTCGGCTTCATTGTAGGTGCGATTAGATGTCGTCTGCTCTGCATGCCTCTCTGGTTGTACGGTGACTGTATCTGCTGTTGGAACATGTACCATGCTGAGTTATCAATTTCTCTTGTTCGCCCTTCTTTTGGTTTATTCTTTAAATTCATTTTCATAACTTAAATTCATATTTCGGCTTCACATTACAAATTTTGTCAAAATTATTTTTACATTTAAAATATTACCCTCCACCTGCCATTGTTAAGATAGTCCTCCCCCTTGTTGACATACTCATCGATACAAACTTATAATTATCCAATGGATAAATAATTACTCAGTACGTTTAACGTAGAAACTTGTATCAAGTATGAGAATGGGGTTGCCTACCTTACATAATGGAACTATTGCCCACAATCTATGGCCTCACCATAGTATATTAACAGTTAGATTCGCACCACATATACGGCAGTTTTTAATTAATTTCCTGTTTACTTTACACCTAACCTTTTATAATATTAACTAGTCATACAATTGTAACATTTATAATTAAGACCGTCATCGAGACAATCCTGGCTGGAACCATGCACGGCTCCCACCCACCCGCACCAGGCGGGTTGGCAACACTAGCGAGCCTGTATTGTTCCAGACAGAGTTGGTAATCGATTTCCGATACATCGATATCAATTGACAGCTGACGCCATTTTTAACGTGTTCGTGTTCGTCCCCATGTAAATCGTTTTACATCACAGTATTTTACCACAAATTTAATTAACAATAATAACAAACATGACTCTTCAAGTAACAATTAGATGTAGCAACCTTTATTTTTAACTATTTCGCATGTAAGTACACTTAAATTCAATTTTTTCCAAATTTATCGCTGACGCACATGTTCAACAAAAATTTTCATTTTGTAGTGTAATTTCCCTGAAGAAGGAATAAACGAATTCCGAAAGCTTGGTTTTATGATAAAGTAAATAGGACTTTTCTTGCCCCTTGGTCGAATCCCCGTTACGGAATAAGATTCCGAATTTTCACATTTAACTCCAACAAGTGACGACCGTTACTTCCCCTCGCTATATCTTAATATTTAGACCATGTATCAAGGAGTTATTATTATCACATATTTGTTATATAAAAATACCGATTTTTAAACTAGTTATAGAAGATTTTCGGAGGATATTTTTAAAAGAGGCGTTTGAGACGATCAAGATTATCGTCTCAAAATACTTGGTTCAGTCTTTAATTGAAGAAATAAGTTTTCACAAAATGACCGCTTTCCAAAAATTAATTTTGAATTTTTATAGAAAAGAATCGTATTTGTCGGCTTATAAAATGTGAAAAAAAGGAATTTTTTGATCATCGACTTTGAAATTACGGTTTTCGGAAAAAAAACGTTCAATGTGTTAAAAACAATTTATGCATGAGTGATAATTACGGTCACGCGTCGAAACTTGAGTCGTGAAAAGTTATTTTATTTTATCCTATAATGTAAACATGCCAATAACTCCTTAGCAACGAGAAACGTTAAGGTACCTTTAACAACACTAGTGCTGTTAAGAAATTCTTAACAACACTAGTGTTGTTATATGTATCTAACGCAACTCGTTGCAATGGAGACATTGGCAAACAAACATGATTTCGCTTTTTGACGGTTTTCATTAAATATGTTTTTAAATTAAAAAAATAGAAATACGATAAAATAAACCGTGTTACGACACACGTAACGTTATTAGCTTTTACATTACTCAAGAATTTAAAACTTTTCAAACTTATCTCTCGTAATATAAAACCTTCATAACGTTACTTGTATCGTAAATTACTATTATTTTATCCTATAATGTTATCATGCCAATAACTCCTTAGCAACGAGTTACGTTAATGTACCTTTAACAACACTAGTTTTGTTATATTATCTTAACGCAACTCGTTGCTATGGAGATATTGGCATATAAACATTATTTCGCTTATGGAGGTTTTCATTAAACATTTTTTTTTAATAAAAAAAAAATAGAAATGGGATAAAATAAACCGTGTTATGATACACGCAACGTTATTTGTTTTTACATTACTCGAGAATTTAAAAGCACTCGCTCCTACGTCGTGCTTCCAACTTTTCTCTCGCAATGTAAAAATTTTCATAACGTTACTTGTATCGTAAATGACTATATATTTATTTGTCTCATGTTATATAATATTTTGAACAATAATTAGTTGATTTTGTCAACTTGTTTAATTTATACATGATTAACATTTATTCAAACATGCGTATAGTTCCGAGAATATTAATGGGATCAACTTAAAAATTTCACTGAAGGTTTTCAAGATGCAGCCCAATTTTTGAAAAATCGATTTTTTTAAAATAGTGTTTACCGTTAAAATACAAATTTCTTTTATATATTTTAATGCTCATCGTGACATTAGTAGCACTTATTTTTGTAGATATTGTACTGGATATGAGCAATGCACCTGCGATTTTACCCTTAGTCTTCGAGATTGACCCACTTTGCGTTCCGATGAGCGCACAAACTTACTTTTCTAAACAATTGTAAAAAATATATATTTAACTCATCAGTAACAAGTTACGAATTTTCATTTTGTATTTTAAAAATAATTACATCAAATTGATATATCAATTTGGGGTCAGGTAATAAGGGCGTTCGAGATCGGTGATGTTTAGATGTCTTCTTGTTTACCAGAATTTTGTTCGCTTTTATGGCTCTGTTAATTTCCATGCCTTCTGCGTAGTTGAGGACATGACCTTTATTTCTTGTGTATAGAATTTTAAAATTGTCGGGATTGAAAAATGTCCATTTGTGTTGCAATACTTGGACAAACCCGTAGATTGTTTATTATTAATTATATCTTTACGAAGTTCATCTAATCAGGTTTTAAAATTTCTACCAGTCTGTCCAATGTATATTGCATCACAATCTCCCCATTGTAGTTCGTATATTACATCACAATCTCCCCATTGTAGTTTGTATATTCCACTATCGTATTTTTTTTTATTGTTAACTAAAAGTCTACTAAGATTAATGGGGTTGGTCATAATAATATTAAATTTATTCCCTTTGGAGCAATTTTTAATTTTCGGTGTTAGGTTCTCAACATATTCTATCCTATTCTAATTTTTCTTTTCATTTTCTATTTCTATAGAAAAGTGTTTCATAAGCTGTTTCTGTTTATTTTTTTACTTTATTATTTGATCTATTATATTTTCATTGTAACCGTTGGTTTTTTGACACTGTTTTTATGGTATGGAGTTCAATTAAATAATTTTTAGGATTCATCGGAATGTTTAACAATTTATGTATTACAGAGTGAAATGTACTATGTTTAATTTGATTGTGAGTGTTTGATGTAGCTGGTATAATAATATCTGTAAATGTTTCTCTTCGATAAATCTTATATGTTAGGTTATTGTTATTGTTGTTAATTGGAGGAGCAGAAGAAACGTATGGCAAATAAAAGATGCATACCAAGTGATAAAGCGAGAAAATAAAAAAAAATAAGTATTTACATTTTTTTATTTTTTAGATTGGTAAAGAGTAGAAGCTCGAAAAAAATTAAAAAAAACGAAGAAACGGTATGGAAAATCAAAATTTTATAGGACTCAAAGATAAATGAAAGAAAAGTCAATATTGGAATCAAAGATAATTCAGAATAGATTATCATGGTAAGTGGTAAAATCATGAAAACAACTATTGAACGTAAGGAAAAAACAAAAGGGGAAAATTGATATGATAAGATGTCAAAATATGAAAATAGTGAGAAAGATACTAGGTAGTTGTTTAAAAAAGTAATAAATCACGGTCACCAATGAATTGAAATACATATGCCTCTGATTAAAAATTTGTAGTTGTCATTCTGACAGTTAACGTCAAAAATGTTGACCATTTACGCATTTAAATTCGTGGGTGACTGCGATTCTTTTTGAAACACACGGTAAACTATAGAAGAACTGGAAACAGCGTTCACAGCAATTAATATAACGACAATCCGACTCATTATATATCTTCCAATCAAATAGCTCTATCCTGACATTCTATACCAAATAAAAGTGCTTATAGCGACAAGAAAGGAAGTTGCTTTTTCTTTTACTCGCTTTTGATTGGTTTGAAATGTTTTAGGTTCTTGGCTAAGGATACCGGCCTGGCATGAAGGGGATGTCATCGGCCGAAACATGACTACCGATTGCATATGCCCCGTTGCCCGGTGGCCATAGCTGTCATTGACCACACTCTTATAGCACATAATATGCACACAATTCGCCAAGCAAATTACGCTTTTTGATGTTCATTGTTTTTCGTAACGATACGATTACTATAAAAACGACCGACCGACCGACCGACCGACAGACCGCGACGTTTGAAAATGATTCTCTGGATTGTCAATCCAAATACAATTAGTGGTCGGACTATTTCTTAGAAAATCTCGCAAAAACTACTATGACTGACCAAAATTGCCATCCACAATTCGACCAATTATTGTATTGTATTTGAAAATATTATGCGATTATGAATGAATAAATGACGGCCAAAGTTTGAACTAAGCAAGAACATCTATACCATATTCACTGATAGCTTAGATTTTTTTGAAATGACAAACACTAGAAAGTGAAAAGTATCAACAGGGCTATGAAGAAAATGTAATTTTGCAGCATGTTGGATGGTACAGGTGTACCTCCATTCATACGCGAAGTCGCCAATAGATACGTTATTGGCAATTTGTTATTGTTATTGTTCTTGATTTCCACCATGGAGAATATTATAAATTATATGACGGACCAACTACACTATTACGCGGTAAGATTTTTGAGTGGGATTTTCATAATAAATTAAGTTTCGTAAGTGTTACTTTGTGTGGCGTTGTGTGAGTTGTTTGGCAACCTAGTGAGATATCCGTCACTCAAGATGTCACAAAAGACTAATCTATGAATAGATTAATAAATTAGGGGTGGGTTTACAGTACATTTTTTAATTCGAAATTAAGTTAATCGCGCAATCAATTTAATAGCGCCATCAAATCAATCGCGGTTTACAGATAGTCTTTTTTCGAAATGAACAACGCTATTAATTAATTTCAATTAAGTCGATTTTAATCGCGGTTGGTACGGTGCTAAACGTCAGCGGCAAACTTCACGCCGTTTAACATAACCTATAAATTAAATAGTGTTTGTATATTGCATACATGTATTATACCTCATTTAATAACCAGGCGGACTAAATCAAATTATAGCCGCCAAAATACGTTGTTGTGATTGGCCAATCGGGCGCCGTTTTTACACAGGCCCAAATTGCTTAAAACTGTAATGGCCGTTGTTATGATCAGCTGATCTCTAACCGATCCTTGTGTCCCACCGTTTCCACGCGTTTCGCATCAGTTTTTGTGTTTTTAGCCAGTTATTTCTACTGTTGATCGTGTAAGAATCGATTTCTCTCATCCCGCGATTTTCGAGGAAATAGTTATTTTATTTTTAACTACGGATAAATACCCAGCACACAAGTTTGGTGTCATTTTCGGCCCCCATGAAATGGAAATGGTTGGATTTTAGAGCACTAACGCTCGAGGAAAAACAATCCAAAATTATCTTATATAAAACTTTAATACAAGAGGCTTTAAAACCTACTGCCGTCGTATACAAAATTATAATTCATTAGGTAAGTGTGGCGCAAGTTATTGCAATATGGAATCAAATCATAAACATACATTATATTTAGGATTGTGGAGTTTCACACAATTAGGGGGTGAAAGGAGATTAGGGCAGTAACAAGTACTAAACGTCTTGAAGGACGTCCAGCGATCGAAGATATCTACAAATTCTGCGTGTGGAAAATTGTACATAGTTTTTTCTTTAAAAATGAAATTGATACATTGGATTAAATTTTGATTGAATTAAAAGATAGAGATGAGCTGCCAAAGACGTCCCGTTAAACATTATATAAATTAATGAATGAGATTGATTAAAATCAATCTCATTCGTAAGTTATTATACGTTTTTAAATAGCAAATTTATTTAATTTAATAAAATTTTATTTCACGACAATCTAGTATTTATATTTTAAACCTTTTACGGAATTATATGTATTTTTAAAATACACCTACTACTTCAATCAACTTTATATCTAAATAAATATATGTACAACTTAAGTTTTTCAGTATGCCCCTAAATTCTTATACTTACTTTAATTATTATTTTAATATTATATACTACATCATTGAGTATTTGATCAAGAAAGTATGCCTAGAATTAATTTATGTGTTGGTATAAATGTTGAATGAATGTTATGGATAAAAGGAATTGAAATCATTTTATTTTTACCGCCAAAACATGTCTGGTTACTTTTCTGGTTACTTTTTATAGTGTAAACATGACTTTCGCGTTTAGTCCGCCTGGTTATTAAATGAGGTACAGTCTATATGCGCCTTCTGAACGTACGGTGAAGCAGCTGTTGTCTCTCTCTCACCAATGGGTGTGTGCCAGGGATAAGTGCGCATGTGTTGATGGTATGGCGGTCGACGGTGCTTAAACGATCAGCTGTTTTCTGCTGTCGCGTTTGCTTTTGTAAAAGGTTTTATAAAATTAAAGAAATGAATCAAGATATTTATTAATGCGGGAAAATGTTTATACATGTTGGAACAATATGTTCCTGTGTAGTTTTTGGCGTTTATTCTTTTTTACTGCGCTCTTTGCAACATGGAATAATCTAACTTTGATGTAGGTAGTAATTATTAATTTAATTAACTGGACCTTATCATTGCCCAATAACATTTGTTCAGAGATATGCTGTACCATGACGTTTGTGTTGAATGCCTGTTTGCACTAGCTACTATCGTACCGTATTGCACAGTTTTAATTTGGTTGATTTTGACGATATCATTAGAATGTTCTCTAATTACCTTCTCCCTTGTTAAATAAATTTGAATAACATCTTGTGATGGTATGAAATAGGTTCCTCTACTTTTTATTTTAAATGATGTTGCTTTTTTGTTTTACGGAATCCTACACACCCAAACAATGTTTTGTCTTACATGTTCGCCTTATACACATGTACATAAATTGATGACGCCTGTACTAACATTATTCGGATAACAAATACGTTTTTCATCAATTAATTACCTTTTATTTCTTGATAACTTGCCAAATTTGTGTTGTTAATAAGTTTTTCTTTTCAATTTCACTTTAATTAGGGACTTAATTGAGGTAGCGCCTTCAATTAAGTTAACGTCAAATTAAACAAAAAGTTAATGGCAATTAAATGCTAATCGAGCTTCTGTAAACCGATTTTTTGTTTAATCGCAATCAAATCGGACTTAACAACGCTGTTAACTTAATCGCAATTAACTATTTGATTTCATGTTGATTGGGATTAGTTGGCATGGCAACGCGAATATTAATCGCAATCAAATATTTGATTTGCTTTCTGTAAACCCACCCTAGACATAATAAACAACATTCATGTTACTAGGCGTTATACCTATCTGTAATTTAAGGTAGACGTATATTATTTTATTAGTATAAAAAAATGTTTTAATAACTTCAATACACATAACATTATACAACCTATGTTCTCAATTTTTACTTTATATAAATATTTTTATTTAATGTTCACATACGTATTTGATTTGTTAAGATGACTTTATTTTAGCAATTAACAAAAACATGTAATTAATAGATTTATTACTTTAACTTTAATCTATATATTTTCACCAAAAATACATATATTTTATTATTGTTCACACTAATTTTAACATGCACCGTAATTTTTATAAATCTTACATTGTCTTTTACTTGTAGTTTTCTGCTAAAGATGTGTTTGTCTAAAACTCGAAACTAGTATACAAAATAAAATTAATATTTACCACTGAAAAGTACTCATTGTTTACTATTCCTAACATTTACCCAATAATCATTGATAACCACTAGACAATAATAGATTGATGCAATAAAATAGATTATAATTGAAAAGATCATTTGTTTAATACCCTACGTTTTTATAATTATATTTTAATGTAGATGCATTTCAAATTGGTATGTTCTGTTCTTGTTGCTGATTATATTAAACATGCACCTTACATTCAACAGTAGTTTCAATGCCAATGGATCACTAAATTTACCTCCTAATTTCTCTTAAATTATTTAATAAATATACAATTGTCTTGTTATTTTCATTCTTTAACAAAATCATATAACATATTACATGCAAGGGAGGAAGATACTGGATTGCTTCAATTGCAATTTGTGAAGAGATTTTGATTTGCATTATCCCAATACAACACAATTCATTGCTTTCTATATTAAACTTTAATTTCCTATTACAATGCAAACATCAATTATGTTCATTAAAATATAATTACAACCATTAAATGTCACGTAGCTACTTGTTTAACTGCCAATACAAATTTTTCATTAATTCCCAGAACACTTGTGCATGACACCAGCGATATACATATCTGAAATATATTTTCCAACACAACAGAAAGGCTCATTTCGCTCACAGATAACCACGCCAGTCCATAATTCAACATTGGCGTGCAGTAATTTTCCCGATGAAATCGGGGATGCGTGTTAGTGAAGCGTTTGTTACGCGCTTTATTTTATTAACAAGGATATCGGCGATGCAAGGTGGTTTAATATAAACTTTCAATTGCAAACTTTCACCATTAGACGTGGAACTATTGAAGGATGGTCTGTGGTGATACCTAGTAATTACTTATAGCGATCGTGATTAATATTGTTAAGTTGTAATAAGGTAATAATTATTCATTTACGATAATAGAAGTAATGGATAATGTTGGAGTATTAGTAATTTAATAAGCACGAAACGTGATCGTCGCTTAATTGCGACGAGGAAAGTCGGCTATTTTTAATCACGTCATAACTAAAATAAATTTGAAGCCTTTCTTCTTGCACGGCAGGATAATTATAGTTGAATGTACGGGTTAAAATTGGAGACTAGAAAAAAAATTATTCCAGGAATTCGCTGCGTACTATTCAAATATGATTCGGAAAATAAATTAGGGAGACCTTATCATTAAATATTAACCGACTTACAAATTGTTACAAAATACAATTCGTACCTAAAAATTCATTCAAATTAGCATCTGATAAGCGCTGGCAAGGGCATAATCCGAATCGGGTTAATTTATACGTCTGGGAGGTATTTTTGAGAGTGGTTACCTGTGTATAGATATTTATCGGAACAATGCGAAACGCTGCCATCGAAATAATTATGTTATAACGTAAATTTAATTATAGAAGAGGACGCGACATTTATAACATTGGTCCGCGTACAACTGGACATTAATGGAATGGAGATGGATGATAACAATTCTATTTGAGGTTACCGCCATGATAACAAGCAACGAGAGTGATGTCAATTCGTATAACTATGTCAACCTGTGTACGTCCCTTGCAATTTAAATTGTATTTCGGTTCACACACATGACGACGATGGAAAAATATAACGCAACAGTTGTACGTGCCAGTTTTCATCCATCCTAAAGGATTTAATTAATTTTATAGATTGATGCTCACTGTTGAATAATATTGTTGGGTTAAAAAAACATGTAAACTCTGGGTGCGCAAGCTAATTGTACTAACCGTCGAAATTATGTTTCAAATAGTTGTAACATGGTTAAAAAAATCATGATGTAACTTTCCCCGGTTTGATAGTTTAATGGTTATTTTATCACTTGGTTTAATCGAACGTATTGTTAAATTAAAAAAAAAAAACAATTAGCGTCATTCTTTAACTGTTTTAACTGGATATTGGAGCCAGCGCAAGTATAGCCAGCCCCAGCTTATACAACGTGCTCAAAAAGCAACAGTGCCCCAAAACAAACGAATTCATGAGAATAAAGTTGGCTGATGGAAATACCAGAAGGTGACGAATGTCACAACTTATGAGTACCCAAAAGGAAATGGGGTGAAAACAACTCAGCCATTCCATAAATAAATGCACACTTTTTAGGGGAACATCTGGGATTTTAGCGAATTTCATATATTATCCCTTTGGCCTACTTTCCTTACGTCCGAATGCGTGCACTTTTAATAGCGCTCCAGTCGCGACGTACGTGGACCGATTCAACCCATGCAGACGCGACGGAATATCAGCAGAAACAAGTCCCACTGAGGCGTGCCCAATTGTTTGGGCACAAATTCATGCTCTTTCATGGCACAACTGAAAACGTAAAATATGGACTTCAAAAAATTCTGTTTCGCAAGAAAATGTATTCATTGTGCAGCACTACTAACGCAAGCGCTGCGCCACGAGTTGAGCTCGTGCTCGATGTGTTTGGCCCAAGCAGCGCGCCACGAGATATGTTCGTGGTCGTTGTGTTTGGCCCGAATATTTAAACACGAGGAGTACTCGTGGTTGTAGGTGAAAGGGTTATAAAGGCTATCAACACAAGCTTTTGGTCTTTACTAGAGGTTCAGAAAATTATTGTGTCAAAAGTTATAACAATATAAACTTTTAGTACACTTTTATTTTGAACTGAAAAATAACGTAAACCGTTACGGATACGAAGAAAGTTATTCTATACTTTTTTATACTTAAATGTTTAAAGTTAGCAATAATTTTTTTTCCAAAACAAAAAAACTTTATTTAGATAGTTTGTTTTTGATAAATAAAATATATCTCAAAAAATAATCAATTACTCATACTTAAATTTTCTTAGAAATAATATACGTTATACCCTGATCCTTGCTGAGAATTTTTCTTTTTTCAAAATTATGGGCACTTTAAAACTTTTTGAGATATGATTTTACCCGAGCACTGTATTGCCGTGAGGAGCTCCATTGGTGTAATGGCCCGAGAGCGCAGTGTGCGCCGCTTAATAAACTGAGAGAACTTTATTTATTAATTGTTTAACGTGAAATGAAGTAACGAATATAGTTTATTTAACATGAATAAAGGATTTCCATTCTAAGCCGATACAAGTTGTATAATTATGTCAGTGTTTGTACTATACAGGGCGTTTCAGAGCTCTGGGAACGGTCAATCAAGTGCATATTTTTCAAAATTTCGAAAAATGTTTTATACAAAAGTTGTGTATAATAGTGAGCTGCACCCCCTAAAAATATTTAAATTTATACAGGGTGTCTCATAACAAAGTTACAGACCAAACTTATGTTTTTTTTTTTAAATTGAACACCCTGTATTTTTGTCACGTTTTAATTATATGGAGCAAATAAAGGTGAGTTACTTCAATACTCCCTATACCTATTGTTTGCTGTTTTCGAAATATTTGAAGATTTGTTGAAATACATGGTCTGGGTGAAAATTTATTTTTGTCCCAGTGATTGACGAACGATTAAAATCATTTTAATTATTTGCTTGAAGGTTCGAACTGAAGGTTCGAACTATAGCCCCAGTGATTGACGTTGAACGATTAAAATCATTTTAATTATTTGCTTGAAGGTTCGAACTATAGAGCCAACCATGATTTCATACAAAAAATTATACAGGGTGATAAAAAAATGCGGTAGAAAAACCCAAATTATAAAGTTGAATAACTTCATTTTTTCAAATGGCACACCCTGTATTTAGTAACGTATTCTCAAGTAGAATCCAATAATCTTTCAGATTATAATAATTATTCCTGATATGATAATCGCCGAATACAAGAAAACTATTGAAATTAGGAACAGGGAACCCTTATACAATCTGAAAGATAATTGGATAAATACAGGGTGTGCCATTTGAAAAAACGAAGTTATTTAACTTTATAAGTTCGGTTTTTCTACCGCATTTTTTTATCACCCTGTATAATTTTTTGTATGAAATCATGGTTGGCTCTAAAGTTCGAACCTTCAACCAAATAATAGAAATGATTTTAATCGTTCAACGTCAATCACTGGGGCAAAAATAAAATTTCACCCAGACCATGCATTTCAACAAATCTTCAAATATTTCGAAAACGGCAAACAATAGATATAGGGAGTATTGAAGTAACTCACCTTTATTTGCTCCATATAATTCAAAAATGACAAAAAATACAGGGTGTTCCATTAAAAAAACATAAGTTTGGTCTGTAACTTTGTTTTGAGACACCCTGTATAAATTTAAATATTTTTAGGGCGTGCAGCTCGCTATTCTGCACAACTTTTGTATAAAACATTTTTCGAAATTTTGAAAAATAAGCACGCGATTGACCGTTCCCAGTGCTCTGAAACACCCTGTATGTGTGGCTACGGGGAACATAAACATAAACCATAACACATTACAAAGATGTATATACATTAGGTTTATTTATTATAAAAAGTCTCGAAAATTAGTGTTACCAAGACTGCATACTGGAAACGTAGTTAAAATACAGTGCTTGGAGAGAAAATTATAGATTTAAAGACAGTATGAGTTAATTCGAACTTTGTTGCAATCCGCAAAAAGACGAATCATTGTAGTGTATGTAAAACCGTTCGTAATATTACTGACAATGTTGAGCATTACCAAGAACACACCCTATGGAAGAAGTACCTGAAGTAGTTCCATCGGCTTCTCGCAGTTTCATTAATTTGGAAAGTATTGTTACCTCTTGATTACAATCACGAGGAACTTCCGTCAAATGGTGGAAGTTTTCAGTCATATAAATTCTCTGCAGATGATGAGCTACTATACCTCATTTAATAACCAGGCGGACTAAATCAAATTATTGCCGCCAAAATACGTTGTTGTGATTGGCCAAAGAGCCGCCGTTTTTACACAGGCCAAAATTGCTGAAAATAGTAATGGCGGATGTTATGATCAGCTGATCCATCACTGTTTTTTATGGTTTAAAACCTACTGCCGTTGTACAAAAAAATGTCGATTCTTAGGTAAGTGTAGAGAAAGTTGTTGCAATTGAAATCAAATCGTAAACAAGCATTATTTTTAGGATTGGCTAGAAGTACGGTGTATTGCGCAATTAGGGAGTATAAGGAGATTGGAGATTTACAAGTCCTAAACGTCTTGAAGGACGTCCGGTGACCGAAGATGTTCACAATGAAATTACGAAATATGGTGTGCGGAGAATTATACATAGTTTTTTCTTAAAAAATGAAATCCCTCCATTGGATAAAATTGAAGTATAGAGATGACCTGCCAATTATGTCCTGTTCAACATTATATTCATTAATGAAAGAAATTAATTTTAAATATGTTACAAATAATAATATACTTATAAACAGAATTATTTTAAGGCTATTTTTTACTATAGTCTGTTAAATGTAACAATACATAAACCTCGCCCAGTCGTTTTCTTTGCAACCAATAAAAAATAATGTTCATAACTCGGGCAAAACTGCGACATCATATTGCTCGTGTGTTTTCCTCAAACTTTACACGTGCTAGCTATTTACCAGTTTCGGCCCTTGTTATGAAATATACTATTTGATGTGGCTCGTGCTGCACTACTTGCTCATATACAGGAACGAAATATTCCGTTGCTTTTTCGGTCAAATTTTCTACGAGCCGCCGCTGCCTTATTCGTTTCATTGGTAACTAACGGTAGGCCGGGCAAATATATTCTTACATTTAATAAACTATGGAAATTAACTAAAATATATTTATATAGGGTATATGTTTGCAGATTTCGGAAAAGAAACAGTAAAAGCATTTTAATAGAACGGGAAGATGTGATCATTTGGAGACGAAAGTACTTAAAATCGATGAAAGAACGTAGAAAGGCAGGTAAATTAATATATTACCTTGATGAAACGTGGCTGAACAAAGGTCACGCGAAAGACAAAGTGTGGACAGACACAACTATAAAAAGTAAAAGAGATACCTTCATTGAAAGTTTAAGTACATATCTTAAAAGTCCATCGGGGAAAGGAAGGCGACTAATAATATTACATGTTGGTTCGGAATTGGGGTTCGTTGATGGACATCTGTTAGTTTTTGAAGGTAAGAAGTCTGGAGACTACCATGAAGAGATGAATGCAGCTGTCTTTGAAAAATGGTTTGAAGGCTTACTAAAAACTTCACCCGATAACGCAGTGATTGTCATGGACAATGTATCCTATCACAGTAGAAAACTTGAAAAAATTCCAACCACTTGCACAAGGAAGAGGGATATGCAAGATTGGTTAAGATCCAAAAATATTCAATTTGAAGAAGAAATGGTGTAAATGGAGTTACTGCAAATTATTAAAATGCACAGAAACAACTACAACAGATATGTTGTTGACGAAATGGCTGCAAAATATAACAAAACCGTGTTACGATTACCGCCGTACCACTGTGAATTCAATCTTATAGAATTGATTTGGGCTCAAATTAAAAATGAAGTAGCTTCAAAGAATAAAACATTTCAATTAGTAGATATAAAAAAATTAATGCTTGAAGCAGTAGCAAATGTCACAATTGTTGACTGGAAAAAGTGTATTGGACATATTGTCAAGGAGGAAGAGAAAATGTATACACTTGATGGAATTATTGATGAAATATCAGAGCCGTTAGTAATATCTTTGGGAGAATCTGACAGCGATGAAGATTATCTTGATGAGTAGCCTTGTGGTTGTAACTCTTCAATATTTATTGTTAGGTGTGAGCCACTGAATTTTGTTGCCGAGATCTGATATCTCACAGCCAATTCTGAATCAAAATCTGGCTCGCACGATATAACGTATGTAGTGTATATAGTGTGTTTCTTGGTCAATTTAATTACAGCCCAGCAAATCTCTCGTGAACTTGAAGGTATATGCATTAGTAAAGTGGAGATCTCATTTGACGATACAGTCTGTTGTAAAATTTTCTAAATACACTGTATTAAATGGATCTCAATTACAAAGACGTCTGGCTCTTCATATAAATTATGTCACCGACTGTATGAGACTGTAAACAGTTGTAACTGGAAAAGTACATTACTGTTATTATTATATATTTTTAAATAGCAAATTTACTTAATTTAATAAAATTCTAATTTCCGACAATCAAGTATTTATTTCAAACCTTTTGCAGAATTATATGTATTTTTACTTTCTCCGTTACGAAGTATGGGAAAATAGTTGTTTGTTAGTGTGTGTATGTGTCTGTCTGTGTGCGCTGTATAAAACGAATACAGTAATTTCCATGAAGCTTTGTACGTTTTATTTTATAATCCGAAGAGCTGAAAAGGTAAAATTTCTTATACCCCGAGGTGGGTGTTGACCTTTGCTGTTTTTATTTTTCCAGATAATTTTTTTAATAAGAAAAATATTGCTAAAACATTTAAATAAATATTGAAGATAACAAATTAACATCTTGTTTTCTTTTTCATAAAATCAATTTTTTGAAAACATAATTTGATCTATAATTATAAAATCATAATGTTACATTAAATTTATTGATAATAATTGTAGAGAATGCCAAAATAAACAACTTATAGGGAATACTTTTTTAAAATCATTAATTTTTGCATAAACTCATGATAAAGATTATTAGAATTTAAAGTATACATATTTTAAATAATATTTTAATATTATATACTAAATTATTGACTATATAATCAAGAAAAGACCATTATTAGTATCAACAATTCAAGCGCTGACAGTTTTTTTTAAGGGCGAAAGTTCAGGTCTAACCACTAACGCTGAGGTTTGCCTTCTGGATTAGTGGCTGGAAGGCACGCCTTCCGGTAAACCTCATCGTGTATGCCCACCTATATAATTAGTTGTTAGTATGCTGATATGCCTACCTTTATCATTAAATCAAAGCACTTTTCTTAAACAATAATATAAATCACTCAACTGGACATTCTCATACCGAATATCACTACAACAATTATGTGACGTCTTGTCAGTTTTACAGTTTTGCATTCAGATTAGTAGAAACTCAGAGGCCTTTCGCAGAAATAAATTCCCTTCAATAACGTTATCCACTAAATGTTGCAAACTTTCACCGTTTATTATACAATCTACCCTGTACAAACATTAATTTGAACCTTCGCGTGACCATTAAGCAACCTCCTTAGCTATGCCGATATTTACAAAAACCCACAATCTTTAAGCAAACTCTGATATTATTTAAAATTACTGCCTTGACGTTTACATGGAATTAACAAGCCCTAATTTATTAAATTACCTTTAATAACATCATACTTTTTTTTCAGTGTGGCCATCTTAAAACTCTCGTACGTATATTTTTTGTACTCCAGAATACAATAATTTGTGGTATCCGTCGTGAGTGTGCCGGGAGGTCCAGAGGCACGGACATTTATTACACCGTAAAAATACGATGACATTCATTGTTGGTGTTTAATAACTCATCCGAACCAAAATGGAATACGTTGGTGTCTTTATTCATCATCGACGACGTACGGACATTGTGTGTGTGAGTGCGTAAAGTGATTAAGTGTCTGCGGTTATATTTAAATAACTGGTTGCGATGTTTGTAGTAAATTAATATTACTTGTGGCTTTCTTAATTGCTTCATTATTGTTTGTCAACATACTCATATACAAATGTGTATTTAAAATTAAACCCGAGTAAAAATGTTGAAATTAATTACTACTATTAGACCTGGGAGTTATTAGTCAAATGAGGAGAGGATTATAATATAGATTGCAGAGGATCAATAAAAAAAAACATATGATTAACAGTACCACCCAGAACGATGGTGAGTGGTATGAAATTGCTGAGGTATGTATGTGATAAAAAGTAGATGTCATTAATGTTGGAGGCAAAAATGTACAAAGTAATTTCATCTCCTGTAATTATTTTCTTCATGTAAAAGATTGCTTGGTGTCATTGATACTCTCATATATCTTTCTTTGGATCGTAATATTATAGAGCAAAATTATTTAAATATTTTCATGTGGAGTTCTTACTCAAAAATTAAAAGAAATAAATTATTCAAGATCCTATATTAAATAACATCAAAAACAAATAAATTTAATCAAACAAAATATAGCCTGGATATGTGAATATTCAACCTGTTCGTATTGAATGATACAAAAGGATTCAATATCCGGCGTGGCACTAGCCAGGGAAGTACTTGCTTTAATAAGTTATTTGTTTATAGTCTTATTAATACTTAATTTTGCATTGCAGAGTTACGAACAGGTTGAATATTCACATATTCAGGCTATATTTCGATTCATTCAATTTCTTTAATGCTTCTGCAACAAGTGAGGTTGCCTCAACTTTATTTAAAAACAAATTTGTTGTCGTTGAGAGCTTTTCTCGAATCACTCAAAGCTTCAAAATACACACCCATTTCTTTCAACATTGATTGAAAATCTGTTCAAATTAAAAAATTATCCTTTATAAGTTGTTTATTTTAGCATTTTCTGCAAATTTCACGTATAGTCGGTTTTTTTATTGGCGAACAAGATTTGGGATTTATTTTTCTTAGATTCTTTGATTATTTGGGTGTCCCTACCATTTGTCATGTAATAATATTGATATATGAATGCCATGTTCAAATTGATTAATTATTTGACAGAAAAGTGGTAATAAAATTCCAAAAGTAATATCCAATACGTAATTACTCTTTATGATAATTATGGGTAATTAAGCATATAGCAACCTTGTGGAAAACACAGCCTCAAATTTATTTTGAAGGCGCAAGTCAGATTTACAACCAAGTATCCAACCAAATATCCAACATTATAGGTAACAAAATCACCAGATCTGGTTGGTCAATAATAAAAAAAAAACGAGTATAACTTCTATAGTCTTACCATTACAATATTTTACAATTATTAGTAATTTACGTAACAAGTTCCGAAAGTGATATTTTACGGGATGAGTAGGAAGTTTCCAGGACGAGCCGAGTCCCGTAAAATCAAGTTTGGAACATGTTACGTACAATATTTTTTCTGCAGCCGTTTTGTATATTAAAAAAGTAAAAACACACACGAATGTTATATGACAAGCTCTGTCATAATTAAATACGTTAATAAGTTGTTGTTTTTGTCAAGGCCGCCTACATATACACAGTGGGCCAAAAAAAACAGTACAAATTTTAAATATTTATATTTTTAATAACAATTAACGCATTAAATATTGCTTTAGTAGGTATTTAAATGAGTGGGCCATGATTTGTTTTTGTTCTCAAATGAATCTCGGACATTAGCTGTCACTTCTATCAGTCATTTTAATTGTTATCACAAAAATGGTTTGCCTAAGTAAAAAAGATAAAATATTCATTCAACAGTTGTTCCACTATGACAATTTATCTGCACGAAATATTGTGAACAAATACCCACAAAAGGTTTGGTCGGTTACAAGTATTTAGTGATTGATAATTAAACTCAGAACTTACGGTAACAATAATCGCAAACAAATAAGTAAGACCACGTACTGTACGAATTCCTGAAAGGTGCCTTATAAACTCCCATTTTTGCAGAGCCCTCATTAATGTGAAATATCCTCGATACAAAAATTTTTCAAAAATGCAATTAATCATTTTTGCAATCCACAAAGTGTAGATATTTTGTTTTTCAAAGCAATGTTTAATGCGTTAATTACTATTGAAAATATGAGTATTTACAATTTGTACCGTTTTTATCTGGCCCACTGTGTTTACGTAAAATCGTCCCGAAAGTAAAGAAATCGCTCCGAAAGTGAAACAAAATCGTGCCGAAAATAACTACTTTCGGTACGATTTATGTAAAGTGGTACTTTGGATTTAATAAATCATAACGAAAGTTTTATTTTCGGTAGGGCTACAGAAAAAAAAAATCTTAAAAAGCATTAAAAAGTGGATAATTTTTCGTTATCTTCAATATTCATTTAAATGTTTTTTTTTTATAATACTTATAGAAATATCGTGAATTTAACAAAGCGAAGCGAAACACCCACTTGCACTGCATGAAATTTTACCAAAAACTTTTCAATTTCAAATAGCATTAATATTAAACAATTTAGACTTTGCAAGTCACTTAGGTTAAGGGGTAAATTACTGGGCACCTAAGTTCTATAATGCGCTACCTCCAGCGCTAAAGACAATGCCTTTAAAAGAATTTAAATCACACCTGAAAGAATATATAATTGATAAAGCGTTCTACTCTTGCTGTGAATTCGTTGGATGATCATCTTTTATCTTTCTATATAATATACACATCTACGTTTTTTACTCCTCTTCCTTTTTATTTATAGACATGTACTGTACTTGTTTATTCCTATATATATTTTGTATTTTATTTCTCTTGTAGCTTGAATTTCACATGTTGCCTTTTAACCTACATTGATTTTACATATTTTATATATTTACCTTTTCTTTATTTCCGGACTGATTTTATTTTGATTATTATTTATTTTCTTGATTTTAATTTTATTGTCTTTTATATACTCAGATCAATCTTATTTATTATTTCATTTGTATGATATCCTTTTTGTCTCTTAATTTATTTCATCTCCTCCAATCCAAACGTAAATTATAAATAATATGTACACAATCTTATTTCTCAATATGACCTATATAAACTGTTTCTTTCAGTCTTAACATGAATAAACTATTATTATTATTAATAATAATAGCCTTACTGTAATTTATTTTCAGAGGTGGTAGCATTACGAAATCAAATGTCAAATATTTTATTTATTTATTTTTATCTACAGACTACTTTAATCAATCGCCATAAAACACTAGTTTTATAATTCGTTTTTTTCGCACCTGCCCTTTAGAACACATCTAAACTTGAAGTCGTGCGACAGAATCTTCCTTATGAAACTTAGCTTTAATATACTATTACAAAACCAATGATAGTTTGGAAGGTGAACAGAGGAAGTTCCCGATTTAGTTCAGCTGCTGTTAGGTTGACCCGAGAGAGTGTTTTGAGAATTCTCCATTTAGCCCTAATATTTCATCCATCCTAGCTGCAAATCGCACAAGAACTAAAGAAAACGATCACCAGTTGCTATTAAAATTATGGCAAACATTATTGACGACAACGAATTTCTCGACAAGCTGTGGATGTCAGATGAGACATATTTCCATGTAAGAGGTTGCGTAAACAAACAAAACAATGAACAATTTTCCGCAAAACCTGGTTTCAACAGGATAGTGCAACGTTGCACATTGCAAGGGAATCAATAGCAGCTTTCTGAGAATTGTTCGGTAACCATGTCATCTCAAGATTAGATGACATTTACCTAAAGCAGCGATGAGTAAACTTTTTAGAACGGGCCAAATGATCTCTTTATTAACGAAATAATCTAGTATAAAAAATTATAGAAATAAAACATTAATACAAATGATATTTCAAAAAAAGTTATATGTGGAAAAGATGATTTAATAAGAAATTTGGCTTTGCTTCTTTGCCATCAATTAATCTAGAGTTCGCATATATAGACAACATATAAGCTGACGCAGCTTTCTAACCGTACATCATTTAATCTCGATCAGTGATCGCTTTTAATTATTTTCATTGCGGAAAATAGTTGCTAGCAAACATGGGTGCTTCCAAAAAGAGTCATTGGGCCCTATTCTGTTTTTATCACGGTGATAACTTTACGCCGTGAAAATTTATCACATCGTTTTCGATCGAACGGCAAATTGGTATTCCGTTTCTAACGTGATAAAGTAAGTGTGACAACACTGTAAAATCGAAGCAAGTGAACTAATAACGGCATGCTTTCCCCATTTTTCAAATTTACGCGGGAAAATCAGTACCGAGTGCACTTGAAGCGAGCTGTAATTAAGTTAATTTTGAAGAATTATAGAATTGATAAGTACTAATCACCATCTAATATGGGTGTGTTACTTCTAAACTCTCACAAATTTGTTGATTTTTTACAAATATTCTAATTCACATTTCGGCGTCTCAAATGGATTGCTAAAATCTCGTAAATGTCGTTAAAATTGTAGCAAATAATAATTTTCAGCTGCTGCTTCTTGTTCCCACAGCAATAATAAAGCGAAATAAAGGCCATTTTCACAATTTTATGGTTAACACACACTTATCACCTGCTCCGAACTCGGTGATAAAACTGAACCTTACTTTTCAACTGACGTCATTCGAACTCGATCGGTGATAGAAACAGAATCGGAAACTTGCGTGAAGTGAAAACTTTTCGAAAGTGATAAAAACAGAATAGGGCCCATTATATGCTTTTTCTACTTTGGTTTAATAATTTACCATTTGTTATATCAAAAAGAGTTTAATAATGAGGTTTTTTATTTCACAGTTTTTGCTCATTATTAAACTATTTGTGGTAACATTTTAGTTGTCTCGATTGGCAGTTCTTAAACGTGACATGTGCCGAAATCAAAATGTAAAATTGCCGTTAATTTATAGGATAATTGGAACCCTCGTTACATACTAAATATGTTCGATAATGTATATTGGGGAGTTCGCCTGTAGTACCACTAAGTTTAAAGAAAATGGAGCCGTAATATTGTTCACTTTTTACCACGCGGCGTGGAAAACTCGGTGACAATAGAACGGCGGACGCATAATTCACACAGCGATCGGCGACGACGTTTCACAGCAACACAACATACACAGAGGAAAGGTTGTAATTTATTATATTATCACTTTGTTTGCAAACCGAATATCACGGAAGAAACGGCGAGAATATAATGTATCATATGTTTTATTCGCGGCGAAAAGCGCCGCTTCAGTCGGTATGGATTTTTAATTAACGTCGATCGATGCCTGACACGAGGAAGGAAAAACAAATGTAAACATAACCTTTTTCGATTCACATTTAGGCAAGTACATTGCATTACCCTGTAAGCTTAAATTAGTTACAACTTACTTTGAAATAGTTTGTTTATAGCACCCTTAGCAACTTCCCTTATTTCTGGAGGTGTGTAAGTAATATTCTCGATTTAATATATTTTAAAATTAACTATTGAAATCGCCGTAGAAATACGTATGTCAAATATTAAATTTGTTCGAAAGGATCAAATGTTTTTAGTGCTGCCACATGTTTAAGTATATATTTTATTTTAGAAATAATAAAGTAGAAAAAATTGTATATTATACTTGTTTAATAAGAGGCATTGTGGGGCACTCGTTACATTGCCAATCCCACTCGTGCCACAATATACCCTCTTATTAAACTTGTATAATAATATGCTATTGTGCGTTCGCCTAATCGCGGGACTTTAAATTCATGTAAATTGATTGAAATTATGTCAACATTTTGTAATGTATTTCTTAAATCTATGTCGTTTTGTTAATCTCTTAATTCCATTTGTTACTCATCGGGAACTGTTTCCACGTCTGTATTAAATGATGAAGAAAAAATGTTTAAAGAATGCTTTCTTCTGATCTAAATTTCACTATTATTATGAATTTTTGTAAATGCTGGGCATATTTTTGGGTTTCTAAAGGAGTTTCCTTTCTTGAGTGTGTAAAATATGACTTGTTGTTTGACAACAGGTATTTTGAATGTACTTTTAAAAGCATTAATTTATCATTCAAATGCTGAGTTATATCGACGAGAAAGGCAAAATCACACATCCATTCTTTATCTTGAATTGGCGAAACGGATATTCTTGCATTTCCACAAACAGTTGAATATTATTTTTTAATTTATATATTCTTTTTAGCATAGCTCCTCTACTCAAGCAACGCACTTATGTGATGTAAATTACATCACCATATTCACTTCTCACATATTTTAAAAATTATTTCAATTTGCGGTGATTTAACGCTCGAGGTTTGAGAGTTTTTTTACAGGTATGGTGACATTGGGCATACAATTTACAATTGTTGAGCAAAGATTCTGTTGATGAGTTAAAAATGGTTAACAAATATTTCTCTCCCTTTTAAGTCATTGCTGGTACTCCATCGGTTGATGCCGACAATTTTATCCAATGAAATGAAGTTCTCCAACATCTATTTTAGTTGATTGTACAGGCCTTTACCTGTTGTAGATCCTTTAATCGAAATCAATGTACCTGGTTCTTCAGTTATTAAAATTCGAATTGATGCATGTTACAAATATCACGAAAATCGCTAATTGTGATTAATCACTGATGTCACAGCTTTCATCAAGTGCCAAGGAACATCATTTAAATTTGTGAATACGTTCATCTAAAGTTGCAACAGATCTTCAATTCTTCTTCCAATTGTAAATCTTAACATCTAATTTAGAAAATAATAATGTCCTTTTTATCAGGAAAAGCAATATCCGCAACAGCAGTTAAACATTCCTTAATCATCTCACCATCAATTTTTTTGACTAAAATTTGAATAACAGTGTAGCCAGATTTCACTGACAATTCTGATGAAAAACTTTGAATATTGAACATATGTTGTTGTTTTAAACTTTTCTCTGACTTATTCAATTTATTCTTCCAAATTTGGTTGTGGATATTTTATAATATATCTCATGTTTTGTCTCATGATGCCTTTTAATATCATATTCCTTAAAGACGGATACTAAATTTGAGTATAAAAGGCAAACAGCTTCATCTTTCACCAGAGTGAAAAAACAATCCAATTTCCATTTTTCAAGACTTCTTGCAGAGTCACAAACAGGTTGAATATTCACATATTCAGGCTATATTTCGTCTTTATTACATTTTAATGCTTCTGCAACAAGTAAGGTTGTCTCAAATTTATTAAGACTTCTATTTTCATCTCCTACTTTTTGTTGTTTTTGTTTGCTGGTAGGACATATTTGAAACTATAAATAGTGCTTACATTTTTCATTACAATTATACCGTAATAGATCACAAAATAGATAATACAAATCACACAAAACATTCTATGATTTATGAAAACACTTTAAATTAAACTTGGAGAACTATTTCGAAACAAGCATTTCTTGAAACTGACCAGAAAATAATAACAAGAGTGTATTTAAATATTGTTCCCCCATCAGAACACCTAGAGACCGGTTTCGACCTTTCAGGTCTCATCAGTGTAGTTAGTTGCTGATGGGGAAACGGAGATTACTATTGGAATATAAGTATTCCAAACACCGTTAAAGGTAGAAACGCCAAAGTGGCGGAATCTATTGCCTGAATGCTGTACTGAACCAAATCCGGGTGGCTTTAACACCGACAAGATATGAACATTGCCAGCGGCGGCAAATATAACAATATTAAATATTGTTCCCCCATCAGAACACCTACAGACCGGTTTCGACCTTTCAGGTCTCATCAGTGTAGTTAGTTGCTAGATGGGGAAACGGAGATTTTTAAGAATGTATTTAACAAGGTTAGGCGGATGAATCCCCTCCAAAATTTGAAATACCCTTTGACTTTGCTTGTCGATGCTGCATTTGTGGCACATATGAGTAGCGTTCAAAAAAGGCGCCCGGCGGCGTAACATTTCACATATCTATGATTTGGGCATCATTTCCAAAAATTGAGTTAACACGCCTAGAGTACAATGAGAGACACTGTTAAAGAGAGACAAAGTTAAAATGTTAAATCTTTGAAAGGCTGGACGAGAAAGTGAGGCGGGCCGCGGGTTGCTCATCCCTGACTTAAAGCGCGAGGTCTACACAAACTGGCCTGGCCTGGCACTGGATACTGGATAAATTAAAATACAGAATTCAAGACGAAATTCTTGGCAGCCTCGCTAAGCTGCTGCAGCGAGCAATGGAGAACCTAAATGGCAGATTGGCAGAATGCGTAGGTAGAGGATGCCATCTACAAGACATAGTAGTCAGACATTGATAAATTGGATTACCGATTCGTAGAATGCGAGAGTTGTTTCTTTTTTAGTCTTTCAAGAGTTTTCATTTCTTAGATCACCCGTTATTTGGTAGTTCCGTTTTAAATATGCAATTTTTTTGATAACTTAATATTCGCCTAGCATTAGCCAGCGAAAAGCGGTTTTTCAATAAGCTGATTTTTTTATATTTATAGAATTTGTAAGACTTACGTTTGTTGGTTTTGTGGAAGTTTCGTCTTTTAAATTATTTATTTAACACATCTGCAAGTTAAGGGATTTCGTTTTTGATCCTTGTATTTCAATTTTTATTAACATAATCTATAAATAGCACCATTTTGCTTTAAAATTGTACATACTCTAACATTTCCTAAATTACTCAAGCCTCTAGGGGCAGCCTCCAATTATTATCTCTTATACTGCTCAGTATTTGCATAGAATTTCCTAATAGCCATTATCCTCGGACGAATTCACACAATACTGTCCCGGAGTAGCGCGCTTGGTTAATAATGACGCTGGAGTTATGGTAATGTTAAATTCAATGCACTGATACATGTAAGAACACGAACGAAAATTAAATTAATGAGTATTTCTATGTGCACGATGTGGAATTAAGTTTCAAAATACTGACCTAAACAAAAAATGTGCACTCTATAATAAAAATATTAATCACGACAAGTTTCTCGTGATTAGAATCTTTTTTTTTTACTCTTAACCAACGTTGTGTTAATAAACTAAACTAAACAAATAAATTGTAATAATTAACTTCTTGAGTTAAAAAAGCAAATAAGCAAAGACGGTAATAATACAAACCAAAAATCTAGAGAAACATGAAGAGAAAAGGTAACGATTATGATCACTGTTATAACTGCAAGTAAATATGAAATGTACACATAATAGCAGCATTAGAAATGTATATGCAGATTTTCAGAGAAGACTACATACAAAAGAAAATAGAACGGGTGATGAATAACATGAAATTAAAAAAATGAATACTATTTAAAATAAGAAATGTTTGGCTTTACGCTATCCTAGTCAATTATAAAAATCATGCATCACATTTATATAAGGTGTTTAACATTGGTGAAGCGGGACAAAATTAATGGAAAAAGGTATTAGCTTTCAAAATTAATTTCTTTGAAAATTCCACCTTTAAATCTTTAAAAACATGACAAAAACTTTATTTTTAAATCGCAGTGGAACGCGGGACAAATTGTCCAAAATCGAGACATCTGGTCACCTTCATCACACAGTTACAATGTGTGAGCGTCAAGTCGAAATTAACATTTTCAAATAATCAATATGTTGCATGTGGCATTTTCTGTTGATTTTGCTTTTAAAAATCTACATTTTAATTCTAGTCAGTTAGTTTGTTTGTCTATAAGAACCCATCAAGCAATTTTCTCTTAATGTCTTTGATCAATATCAATATTTGTAATATCCATGTAAAATAATAATTTTAATAACAATAAAAAATCATTGCTATCCCAGAACTGCTCCCAAAACAAATAATAGTTCGACGCAATGTTCCGTCGTGAAAACAACGTTAGCATGCATTTACTTACCAAGTTCAATGTATTTGACATACATATACCTCATTCAGTGAACTATTTATTTTATATTATCCATTGTGTTGATTCCAAACTCACCTGAAACAAAAATAATACATATTAATAAAACTGCACAAGTAATGATATTTTTGGATAAGATAACTTATTTTTTTTTAAATCAATGACCGTTTCGTATTATTTCCTCTCAATGTGCTGTACTAAACCTATCGAAATAAATGAATTAATAATATCGGCCAAGGATGTTTATTTTGATTCTTATTATTTAATCTAATACATGAATATTCGATGTGTAAATCTACAAAAATATCTATTGATAATAATAAAAGTATTATTTCTAAGACTATAAAAGGGCTTTCCATATTTGATTGTAGTACTAACTTAAATTAATACTTTCCCGGAGAAAGTAAAAAGTAAAAACTAAATTTGATATTAATTAATAATTATAATTATTTAGTGACTAACCAAGCATGCGTGTTTTATTTGAATCGATACATTATGTCTTCGCGCAATTAAAAATATAAAAATTAAGTTATTGTACAAATAATCATTATTATTACAGGTAATGTAAATTTAAAATGTAGTTTCGTATAAATGTAGAACAAAAGGGGCATGCCATGCCAAGAAATGGGTTCACTTTACGCGTCATTGCCTTGCCTCTCGAGTCCATCGCACAATGGGACCAAATCCCGAAAACGTGGCCAAAACCTCAAAAATTTAGTTTTGATAGCGGAAAAGTTGGTGCATACAATATTATTTATATATTTTATTTTATCCTTTAATGTTAACATGGCAATAACTCCTCAGCAACGAGTAACGTTAAGGTACCTTTAACAACACTAGTGTTGTTATACGTATCTTAACGCAACTCGTTGCTATGGAGATTTTAGCAAACAAACATGATTTTGCTGTTTGACGAGTTCCATTAAACATTTTTTAAATTAAAGAAAAAAATAGAAATAGGATAAAATAAACCGTGTTACGATACACGTAACGTTAATTGCTTTTATTTTTTGCGAAAACCTTCATAACGTTACTTGAATCGTAAATTACTATTACAAAATTCAATTTTTAAAAGAATACCTCATGTCTGAGAAGTAAAGTGTTAATTCTACAAATGGAACCGATTCCTAGAGGTATGTAGTGTGTATGTGTTCTGTATGAAATAATCTAAATTTTATCAAAATGAAGGACAAACTAAACGCCCACGAAAATAATTAATCTTTAGGTACTTTTATTTTCAATTAATCGAAAAGTAACATGTAAGTTTATGAACTTAAGCGAATTTTCAAAATGATCTGATATAGTGTCTTGTATTATCCTGAAGAATTCACCAAAATTAGATGCCAAAAAGTGCCTATTCAGATTTAATGTTAGCTTTGAAAATGACATTTTAATCACTCAACGAAAGTTTGCATCAATTGTGAGAAAAGTAAACTTATTTGTGGAGAAATGGATTTACTTTCTTTGCAAGTGTGGAAGTAAATCCATTTATTTCGCATCTTATTACATAATAAAAACGTTATTGAATCGTTTTTGATTGAGAAGGCTGTTAATTACTCAGCCGAATCATTTTCTCCACTCGTGACGTCCAATAAATGGTAGCGGTTTAATTACCCAACTGGTATCCAATGAGATGACGACGATTTTACTTTCTCAACAGTTTAATAGTTACTATGGTTAGCATTTGTTTGTGAAAACACATATCTATGAACGTCAAAATTGTGACCTCTCCCATCCCAAAATCGATTCTTCTGTTATTCCAGCTAGTGGCGTAAAAATTTCCCATTCTGCTGTTACAAATGGATAATCAATTCTTGTACTTCAATATTAATGGGTTAAACTCCAAATTATATCATTATAAATCATTATATTAGTCAGAATAAGACCCTATTTTCTCTTTTTGTTGAAACTAAAACCGCTTCCCCATCAATTCAAAATACTGCGTCCATCAACTATCCTTCACCATACGTGGAGGTTCCTTAATTACAAGCCATCCATTGCTTACAACCGGTAAACCCCTAAAATTAGTAACATATCCCTTCACTTCACGCAAACTTTCAAAGCCTTGATACTCCACATTTTCCAAGTTTACATCCATCCCACTTCCTGCATCAAAGAAACGATTTTCACGAAGGCCTCACTATACGATAATTGCATGATTGTAGGTGACTTCAATCTCAACAAACATATACATAAACAGGTAAACACCTTTATTAACCAATACAACTTTACTCGAGTTTCTACTCCTCCCACTGCCACATACTAAATCTCGTATTCAACTCCTCTAATAATGAAAGAACCCAAGTTTTTGCTATAGACGCTATCCATATTTTAGAACCAAGTCTCCCTACAATTTCCAAGTTATTAAACTTTATTGCATACCTCGAAATCCCCTTATTCAACCTGAATGTAAATTTCCCACAAAAACAATCTACGAGTACATCATTTTAGTTCGCGATCCACTAACCTCCATCTAATAATATGACGTCACAATAACTGTTCAATTAAAACTGGGCAGATAGACCAACGGTCGATAGCAGTTTTGACACTTTTGACATGATATTCAATAAGAACTCAAATATATGTTTTAATTGAAATGTACACAGTGGAAAAAAACACAAGTAGTTTTGTACTGTCATATCTTCGTGAGTTATTAATATTTTTAAATAATTAATATCACAATTTTTATAGATAAGATGAAGTACTTTTTCTCTCAAAAATTAGTACTTAAATTCGTGCCCAGCGCACCTTCTTGACTTGAATTAATACATGAACTTCTATCCTTTCAGGATATTCTTGTGCCAAAAACTAAAATGACTGATAGAAGTGACAGCTTATCTAAGATTAATTAGAAAAGCAAAAAAAAACATTTTGTCAGCCCTCGAAATCCTTGTCACAAACGGGAGAGAACGTCGATTTCTCGGCCGACGACATCGTGAGTGAAATAATCTCCTTACGAGGTTCCTTTATTTATTTTAACTGTCACGGCAGCCAGCGTTTTTTTTTAGGTTAGGTTTTAGAAACGAACGTTTTACTATTAAAATATCCCGTTTGTAAAAAAATAGTATATATATATATCCTCGGTGCATTGCATCCCTCAGGCTTTCGCCCTCGGGATACAAATTTACAAATATATAATCTATTACAAAATTTGTTACTTTTGACTCTGTTCCGAATATTTTAAGCGATTTAAACGATTATTTATATAAGAATCCCAGTTTGTAAACTTTTATTAGTGAATGTGGTAACGAACAACAAACAATACAACCGAAAACGAGTGGTCATAATTATTAAAGATGTTTTGAAACAGTGACTGACTCAAATAATAGAAGATTTAAGTGAAGATATGAAGCCATAGTTCGCAGCTGTCCAGCCAGTACAGAAGGTTGTCTTCGTAGATTTTGAGTCTTCCAGGAAAGGTTAAAACGAAGAAAGCTGAAAATACTTTGTCGGAAGATACTATGCTTTCCATGTCAATGATTTTAAATGATCGAAAAGTCAATACTAAGGACTGAGATTAGTGCGCAAAATCACAGTAAACTATATATTACAGAGAAGAACATTGTTTAAGCAGAAAGTGTGAAAAGGAAACCAGGCAGCGAAGTGGTTGTTTCAATAAGTTATTTGTTTGCAGTCTTAATAAGACTTAATTTTGCCGAGTCACGAACAGGTTGAATATTCTTATATTCAGGCTATTTTCGTTTTAATTATTTTTTTATTATTTGATTGTCCGTGAATACAATTTCACGATTTTCCATTGTGTAACATATACCATGTTGGATTAACATATTTTGTCTCTCTGCTTACTCCAATAATTGTGCTAATTACGGAGATCGTAAATAGTTAGCGCGAGTGTAGTAATGGAATACAGCTAACACAATCTACACAGCTAATTACAAGAATTCCCGTGAAAACTTCCCAAACATTGAACAGGCGAGCATGCGAACCTATGATATATGAGAATTGTACATGACATTAACACAATAACTTCAGGAATTGTGTATTTTTATAGTACTTACACATGTCGTGTGCGACACGCCACATTTGCATCTTATATAAATTTCCCAACTATATACCTCCTCGGGATCAGATATTTTCTGCATTAACCCCGATTTTCCAATGGTCCTTTGCATTCGCCGCACGATTTTCGATAACGCCCGATTGTTTCTGGTATTTTTAGAAGGCGATTCGTCACGGCCATAATTTTTTTGCGCATTTCGTGATCGAATTTACGAGGCGGCAATCGCTGCTAATTCGGAAAATCCGTGGCCCTGGAGGTTCCGATTGAGCTTTAATTAAGTCGAGAAAGTTTGAATTTATATTCTAAACTACGAAGAATGTATTTTTATTTGATCATAAATTATTGGATGCGTGCATAAGCAGATTTATAATTTGCCTTAAAAGATCATAAAATTTAAGTTATGATAATACGGATCATTCTTATCCTAAATTAAGAGCTCAAATTAAATGGAATTAAATTCTGTAATAAATAGAGGTTTTCTGTTTTAATTAATTCAAGTTAAAGAGCGTTTCGAATGTGTTTTAGAAGGGCAGTTTTTGTAGTACATAGACCATTATATTCCAGAATTACACACAGTAACTAATGTAATTGATTAATCCATACAACAAATAGCAATTGGGTGGGAATTAATTAAATTGTACTAATTGGATTCACCGTCAGAAATTTTTCAATCCGAAAAATGTTGATAATTCAATTTATTAAATGTAACGAATTCATAACTATGTCGGCATTAGTAAATACTGTATATCTCTCGAATATCGTTGAGCGTTCTGTAAACAATCCTCGAGTTTATTAAGCACACAAAAACGTTAAATCAGAATATAAACAGAAAGCAATTCCGGGGTATTATTGTTAGAGATTTGGAATCTTGATTTAAATTCAATTAATTGAGATGCTGTTCATATTCGAATCCAATTCACCCCACACGAAAAAAAGCACAAGAAATCGGAGCCCTTGGAATGCACGTGTATAAATTATCGCACCCTACTTGAATTCCAAATGAAGCACATAGATCTTGGGGCGATAACTGTATAATACGTCAGCGTGCCAATATACCTGCAATTGATTCACACGTATATTCACTTGTTTTATTTCATTTTAGAAATACTTGTTTTAGTAATTTAATTCAACTTCTAATGAAATATAACGGTTTTTTTCTTCTTTAGGGAATTATGTACTCTGAAGACTTATGTTTTAATTTAGTAAAACTCCATAATATTACCATTTCTCTGAGAATGCTACTACTTGTACTTCAATGAAAATCCAGAATTAATAGAATGAAACTAAGGGCGGCTTTTTATAAAATCAATATAATATTACTGCATCTAATCAAATCAATCACGGATAAAGTATAAAAAAGTTTAGTAAATAACATAACCAGTCTTCTTAGCTAGTTTATAACGTAAATTTATTTGGATACGGTTTATTTTAGATTTCTATTTTTACAAAATAACCAGTGTGTACAGCAAACACGTTTTAACCGGGCCCGGCGCCGCGCATACGGGTAGGGGGAAACGGCAGGTACATAGGCGTGCGAAAATTATTTAAATTTAAGAAATAATTACTTTTTTTAAATTAATTTATTATGATATTATATACAAACAATACAGACAATATAGAAGCTACTAGTCACTATCAAATCCCAAAAAATCACTCTCATCGTCACTGTCATCGTTGTTAATATTAATAATCAGAGTTTCTGTGTGCATATCTGTAACAACTTCATTCTCCAAATATTGATTCTCCAGTTTAACAACATGCTGGCACCTTTTCACCCATTCTTCCTTAACGATGGAATTGAATTCCTTTACCGCTAGTGCTTTTACGTCCTCCAATTTAAAGCTGATATTTCTTTTAGCGACGTTATTTTTGACAGTAGCCCATATTAATTCGATTGGATTTAGAGCCGGATGGTAAGGAGGTAACCTCAATACACTGTGACCTTTTTCGTGTAATAATGTATCGAATTTGAAAACTCTATGTCTTGATTTATTATTTTTTATTATCTCATATAATTGAGGTTTCAACATATAGGGGTCAAAAGAAATATTTTTCTCCACTAACCAATTAACCATGTCTGCTTTTTTGGTGTTTGAGTTTGGTGCAGGATTAGATTGTACATTGTGATAAGGGGCATTATCTGTTACAATGACCGCATTAGGGGGTAAATTGGGGATTAACATTTCTCGTAACCATTTGCCGTAATTTTCCGAATTCATTTCGTTATGGTAATCGCCACTTTTACTACCCGACTTAAATATTAACAAACAATTGGGAACAAAACCCATTTCGCCCCCCCGTGTGTACTATAATTAGCCTTGGGCCCTTTGAAATGTTTTTAAATAAGCCTTTCGTGCTTTCGTCGCTCCAATTCTTGGAAGACGTGTGACCACTATGTAAATAAGTTTCGTCTAGATACACAATTGGCCTCTGCTGATCTCTGTAATATTTAATTTTCTGCAAATAAGATATTCTCAATGCCCTAATATCCATTCTTTCAATTAACAATTTCCTGTTATTTTGAGTGTTTCGCCATTTAAAGCCCATCCTCTTTAAAATTACACCTAGAGATGTATTACAGCCATCCCAATCTATATCCATTTTCAATTTTTCGCGTAAATTATTTATCGTTAGCTGCATACCTTCAGTCCGATGAAACGAATAAATTGTGTTTCTGACATCCACCATTTTATATTCCGGCAAACTTGTAACTGAACTCGTACGTACGCGTTTTTTTGGACTTCTAAACTTACGCTCTCCTTCTTGTACGTCTGCAGAACCTTCTTGAATAATTCTACTAATTGTTCTTATGGATACACCTGTAGCTTCTGATGTACGGGTTTTAATGTCCGTTGCAGAGTCACCCACACTTTTCAAATTTAATATGTAATTGTAAACATTGAACACAATTTCACGCGCTTGGCTATGCAGAGCTTTGCCACCACCGATTGTCGACATTTTGCAAAAAAAAATCACTACGCTCGTTTCAATTTTACAGTGTTCGCGGTGCGCCACTGCAACTTGTTTTGAGGCGAAGGCGCGACCATTTTGCACGAGATTACGCTTACTGCGCACCCTCCCCCGGGCCAGGTTAAAACGTGTTTGCAGTAGGTTGGTATATAAACTCTAGTCTGTTAAATGTAAGAATATAACAAGATATACGAGAAAAAACACGGATTCACCCAAAAGAATTAAATAATCAATCTGATTCAAATTGAAAACCCTCACATGTTTCAAGAGATTTAAATAATCAAAGACTAACGTTATGTTTTGAAATTTGTCAAATTTGTAGAAATGGAAACGAAAATCATAAATCAACAATTTTGGCCAAAAAATTGTCTTATCAATCGATTCTGCTTCAAGAAAAATACACTGGATACACAGAAAAATATTTTCGGCCAAGTCCGGGAAAGCAAGTATCAACTTAACCACTTCAAGTACAACGATTAAGTTCTTACATCAAAATGTTAGGTGTCTGGGAAATTCATTAAATAATATAGAAGCACTAATAGATGATATAAATGGTTGTCAAATACTGGGTATTTCAGAACACTGGCAGACCGACGAACAATTGGAAGTCAGCAGAATAAGAAACTTTGGATTAATTTCATCCTTTTGCAGACTAATAAAGCAGCACGGGGGTGTAGCTCTTTATTGTCACAACACAATCAAAGCAAATCAATTCCAGTCGACGTATTTGTGTAATGTGTATTTTACTATTCAAATATTTATCCATATCTTAGATACGGAGTAATTGTTTGGGGAAGTTGTGTCAACGTCGATCGAGTATTCACATTACAAAAGAAGTCAATGCGACTATTAAACAGGTTGAAATATCGTGATAGCTGCAGAGGTTATTTTTGTAGGTATGGTATTTTAACATTACATGGTTTATATATTTATGAATGTATTAAGTTCGTATGGAAGCATAATAATAAATTCACAACCAGTATCTTAGCCAACAACCATGATACTAGACATGCGCATGTTTATCGTCTCCCAAATCATAGATTGTCTATGTATGAAAAAAGTGCATATTATGCTGCAATGAAACTACACAATCATATTCCTAAAAATATTAAAGATGCATGTAGTTTTAGCATTGCAAAGAAAATGCTATTTAATTTTGTTAGGGATTTGTATCCGTTTTGTTCAACTGATTCGAAGGACCAATTAAAATTGTTTGTTATCACAAATTAAGATATTAAAACAAACAATATTTACATGAATTTACAAAAAGGTTTATAAAATTGTCGCGATCGTACTAAATCTTCTCTGCTCAAAGAGAGTGGAAGTGTCTTCGATAAATTTGTCGACGTTCCTCTAAGGGGCTGGAGGTGGAGTCTAAGGCTGAGTGGTGGTAATGTAAATCGGTTATTGATAAACCGAAAATTACCACCACCTTGTCTTGTTGCCAATTTTCTACAAACACTTCTTTCAGCTTCACGGGTCTGTCACGCAGATGTTGGAATTACCCACTAAGCTGTTTATGGCCCCTGGTCCAATTTGCGCACATTTTCGAACAATTGCCCGGTAAGATGTTTATTGTCTCTTATTCACTTGGCGCACTTTTGGGCAAACACCATAAATGCGAAGAATTAAATAGTGCATGCAATAAAAACTAAATTAAGGGTAATTACTCGGAATGAACATAAGAAATAAATAGTGCATGCAATAAAAAGGGCCGTTACTTGGAACAGACCCTGGCAATAATATGTAAATGCGGAGAGTCAGGGTTGTGACGAATCAGGTAAAGTCGCAACAAATTTCCCTCTATGGAGCCCTATTCTTTGAGGGAATTTTACGAAAAGTGAAAATTGTAAATATTGTTATAGATCATCCTTATTTTCCATTTTGACAAGTTTTTCATGTAAAGGGTGTTTTTTTTAAGAGCTTAAGAAGCTAAATAATAATACAAGACAAAAATATTGTTGGAATTATTAATTATTATTATAATCTGGTAGATAATTTCATGGCATTTATTTTTTAAATATGATTTCCGGCATATGCCCGCCGCGGCTACGAGTTACATGCCCCATTCGATCAGTCCAATTTCTCACTACTTTTTCCAATAAATCTGGCCGTATGGCGTCAATGGTGGCTTGAATATTGGCTTCCAGTGCTTCAAGAGTTGTTGGTGTGTTGGCATAAACCAATGACTTAACATAGCCCCATAAAAAGTACCAAATGTTGTCGATGTTTAGCTGATTAATTTTTGGAAACAAAAAATCAGTCAGCATGGCTCGATAGCGCGCGCCATTCACCGTAACAGCAGCTCTTTCCTCATTGCGAAAGAAATAAGGACCGATGATGCCGCCAGCGTGTAAACCGCACCAAACAGTCAATTTTAATGGATGTAACAGTGTTTCGTTAACGGCTTGAGGATTGTCTTCGCTCCATATACGGCAATTTTGCTTATTGACGAAGCCATTTAACCAGAAATGAGCTTCATCGCTAAACACAATTCTTCCATGAAAATGCTCATCTTCGGCCAGTTTCAAATTAGCCCAATCAGCAAAAATGCGACGTAAACGATGGTCATTTGGCTTTAATTGTTGCACGAGCTGTATTTTATAGGCACGTAATCCAAGATCCTTACGTAAAATTTTCCACGTAGTCGAAGGACAAAGGCCAACAAGTTGAGAACAGCGACGAATCGACATTTCGGCACATTTCTTTGTCTTGTTGATGGATTTGAATCGAGAAGAGTAAAATTAGTACGAAAACGATCAATAACTGCACGAATTGCTTGCTCACTAGGCCGATTACGTTGATCGTAAAATGGACGAAGTGCTCTATGAACTTCGCGAACAGATTTATTTTTTTGAAAGTAAATTTCCACAATTTGGAAGCGTTGTTGTGGCGTTAAACGATTCATGATGAATTGCCTAACCTTACTGAACAGAAATGCCAACACAGTTTGACATTCTCGTTGAGTATAAATAGCCAACTACCATCGAAACTTCTCATGCAGCTAAAAAAACACCCTTTACAATATTATTTTATGTATTTATTGTCTAGAGAAATAAATAGAGTGTTATGTTACCGCCCATGTCACATTTACCAAATTTGTCAGGAGAGACAAAAAACTGATTTGTAGCTTTCTGGGAAAAGATTATGTACTAAAATCTCAATTTTGGTAAAAAATGGCTGTTAGGCGGTATTGCCGCTTCGTCGACGATATGCTATTCTATCAAGAACATTTTAAAATAAGCTGAAGTTTCAGATTTTTTTATGCATATCCTAAGGCAGGAAATTATGATTATTTTAAAAAAATCGCAACTTATTGACCACGCATTCTACCATAACCATGTTTTGACACGGTGATATGCAGTTTGGTTGATAATTACTAACGCAATGAGAATTATTTAGAAATTGATAATTTGCATTACTTTAGTTAGGCCGTAGTAAAATTTGGCGGAAAAATAGAGGTCTGGTACTACCTGCAAATAATCGTCCAATGTCCCCTCTATAACCCTGTATGTATGTAAAAAAATAATTTTTTTCTACTCCTTGCCGTATATTGATTAATTCCCTAACAATAAACTGTACGGATATAAGCTATTTGTCGGTTAGGTGTACGGATATGAAATCCAGGTTACAGATAATAAACAACCATTGTTATAGAACGTTGCGGTGGCGGCGGCAGCGACGGGAGAACGTCACATCAAACGTCAAATAATTAATTTACATTTTTATATAATCGGAAATCATCATGGAAAGTGAAAGTGATTCAAATAATTGTACCCCACCTGAAATTAGGAAATCTGCTTAAGATATCCAGTAGGGATTATTGCCGATCAGATCCCGTCCAAAATATGACTATGCATACAAACAATATATGGATTGGTATACAAGTAAGAATGTGAAAACTATCAATGAAAACGTTATGATTACGTGCATAGAAAACATTTCCAAAACTTATAAACCTTCAACATTGTAGACCACGCATTACAGTGACTTTTTTATAATGGAGACGTGACCGCGACGAGAAAACGTCACACATCGAACGTCAGATAAATTAATTTACATGTTTTTTTTTCGGTATTCATTATGAAAAGTGAAAGGGATTTCAGTCGTAGAAAAAGTTATCTGTCCAACGCGAGTGGATATGATGCCCCCATATCTCACTCGGCATTGGGGCACTCGCCTACGGCTCGTAACTTGCCTTCGTGAGATATGTGCATCATATCCACTCTTGTTGTACAATATACTATTTTATATGATACTCAATTAATTTATATAGAGTTTATATTTTATTTATATAGAGTTTATATTTTATTTATATAGAATGTATAAATGAATAAATAACATTTAAAGGGTTTACAAAATAAACTTTATTCCACTCAGCTCGCTGCTTTGAAATAAATACATTAACTTCTTTGGTTTAATAATTGTCACGATTATCGCTGCGGTGAAATAAATACATTAAACTTTTTTGGTTTAATAATTGTCACGATTAGCAGCACTAATTGGAACGCTGAAACGCATTAAATATTAAAAATGTTTAGTAGTAATACTACGAGTAGGTGAATAATTCTGTCGATTTATTTAACGACGAAATAGTGTTGCTTAGAAACTCAACAAGTCCGTAGGACGAGTTGAGTTTCTCAAAGCAACACAATTAAGTCAGTTAATAAAAGACAGAATTATCAGATGTATTCATCCTACAAATGGTATTTTTTCAAGAGAATTCAACTCATTATATAAATAACAAATCATAGTTTTATAGTATATTACGTAATTTATTAATACCTATAACTTACGAGTATAACTAAAAATACATTTGACAAAATTCATTAAATATTTAAATGAATAAAATTCATTAAAATTGTTCACCTCGAATAAATCGGCTCTTGTATTGTCTAATATATTTATCACACATTCTTTGTAATATGTTACGTCAAGTTTTCGCATGTTAAAGCACCAATCCTGATTACCAATCTGTTGCCCGATGTTCCCGCATCAAAGTGCTAATTTGACTCCTTGCAAAATTGTGTAAGCTGCTTCCAAACGAATGGTTTTGATTTTACTGTATTGTTCGGGCCTTTTTTTTGACATTTTCGCGTCGATTAAATTGATTGAAAAATGTCCGAATCTATTCATGTTTGACAAGTCAACTGAAATGTTATTGGGTAACCATAGTGTGTGAGATTTTAGAACCAATAGAAGCAACATGGTGTTATCGCGGCAACACCATAGCGCTCGACTAATAGCAGTGAAATATTTAGTTGAATTTCCGCTGTAATTCCAGGGTGATCAACCAATAGAATTGAACCATTAATGTATTGAGTTGAATTCTCAACAGTAATATAACGAGTGCCTATGATTTTGCCGGCAATTATTAGCGGCAGGATCACGATTGCTTGTTGCGATGAAAATCGGCACGACTGCGAAGCAGGAGTGCCGATTTTCTAGAAGCAACAAGCAAGAGTGATCCAGACGCTAATAATTGCCTAGGAAAAATCAGTCACGAGTTAGATTCGGGAAGACAATTGGCCGAACAGAAAGTTCACACTTCTTAATTTGAAAAATTAAATTTAGTGACACCAAGTGTCAGACGTGTATTAATCAGCGCCACAATAATTGTAGTAAAAATGAGCTTACCAAGATTTTGAGAAATGCCTATGAATACTATTACTGATGAAAGCACTAACACTACACCCGAAAATATAAACAGATCAAATTCAGGAGCAAACTGCTTAAAAGTCCGGCAATAACTGACGTTTTATACGCTATAGAAAATGAATCAACGCATTGCTAGGCAATACCAACATGAGAGATTATCTGATTAGATACGACCCAGGGTAAATTGCCATGCATAACATAGAGCGTGGTCTGTTACGCATCGTAATTAGAATTTTATTGGATCATCTCATCAACGTTATTCGATTTCATTGGTTATTAAGTAAATGAGGGCAATTGTCAACAGTAATATAACGAGTGCCTATGATTTTGCCGGCAATTATTAGCGGCAGGATCACGATTTTCTAGAAGCAACAAGCAAGAGTGATCCAGACGCTAATAATTGCCTAGGAAAAATCAGTCACGAGTTAGATTCGGGAAGACAATTGGCCGAACAGAAAGTTCACACTTCTTAATTTGAAAAATTAAATTTAGTGACACCAAGTGTCAGACGTGTATTAATCAGCGCCACAATAATTGTAGTAAAAATGAGCTTACCAAGATTTTGAGAAATGCCTATGAATACTATTACTGATGAAAGCACTAACACTACACCCGAAAATATAAACAGATCAAATTCAGGAGCAAACTGCTTAAAAGTCCGGAAATAACTGACGTTTTAGATGTTATAGAAAATGTACTAACGCGTTGCTAGGCAATACCAACATGAGAGATTATCTGATTAGATACGACCCAGGGTGAATTGCCATGCATAATATGCAGCGTGGTCTGTTACGCATCGTAATTAGAATTTTATTGGGTCAAATCATCAACGTTATTCGATTTCATTGGTTAATAAGTAAATGAGGGCAATTGTCTCGATAATACATATGTTGCGGATCGTAAAATGTGGTTAATATTAGTGATGGGCCGATTCTGAAAATAATCGTTGATTCCGATTATTAAAATAATCGAATACTCCGATTACCATTCCGATTCGGAATATTATTCCGATTAGAAATCGTATTCCGATTCGGAATATTATTCCGATTAGAAATCGTATTCCGATTCGGATTCATATTCCGATTCCCATTCGTATTCCGATTCGGATACGTATTCCGATATTGTGAATTTCCCATGCCAAGTAGTTTTAATCGACTGAATTTGTTTTTCAATCACCTTTCCAAAAATCCAAAATATACAGGGTATCCCGTTTGAAATTCTGAAGTTGGTGTCATTTTCTCGGAAATAGAGAAACGGAAATTAAATCTATGTATTCTATGTATATTTAAAGCCACTAAATTTCATTTTCGTACTATTAACCGTTTTCGGGATATCAGCTGTCTACTACCTCGTAGGACACCCTGTATAATGATCATTATATATTCATGGTATGTGTTGGATAAACAATATTAAATTATTTTTGAAATTGCTTTCATGCCGCAATTGGATAAACTCCATACGAAGCCTTGTATGGTATGGAAGGATGATACCTTGTTTAAATGATATGAATAATGTTAATGATGAAGAACTAGACAATTAAATCCATTAAACAATGAAGATAAAGTGGACCGAAAATATACGGCGTGTTAAAGATATTTTACTATTATTTTAACAATTTTTTTTTCTGGTCAGGTCTAAATCAAACCGCGCTGGTACCAGTTGAAAATACTAACGATGTAGCACTCTAACCTAGAGAGCTATCTACAATAATCCCCGACATACATGAAAATGCGGTCTTGAACGAGTAGTGAATGAAAATAATATACACTGGAGGAAAAAAAATGAAACACTTGAAATTCGTGAAATTTCGACCATTTTCAAACCGCCATAACTCGGCGTATTTTCAATAGATTTTGATGAATCTTTGAGGCCAAAAAACTTTGAAGTGTCTTCTTCAAAGTCATGCATGTGAACTTAAGCGTAACCCCTTCCGACCCCTCTAGCACCCCTGTGAAAAAAAATGTTTTTTTCAGGAAACCATATCCAACTTTGACGATGTCTATGGAGTTGGAAAATTTGTGTCGACTCGATCCATCATAAAGGCATTAAAATTTGATCAATTACCTATGCAGGACTTGAAGAACGAAGTTACTACGACGATTTGGCACCAACTTATGGGTGTTTGAAAAAAGGTGCATTTTGAGATTTTTCGCACATAACTCTTCTAAACCAAATTTAATGATTCTTACGAGAAAAAATCTCATTTTGGCAATACTTCAATAGGGTAAACTCAGATTGGAATGATCCCTTTTCGAACCCTTCAATCCCCGAAGAAAAACACGTTTTTGGGCAAAGAAACGTTCAACTTTGGCAATGTGTACCGAGTTGGATAAAATGTATCGACTCGATCCACCAAAAGGGCATTGAAATGTGTTCAATTACCTGTGCAGGACTCAAAAACGAAAAAAAGTGCATTTAGTGGTCTTTCTATTTTTTCGTTTGGAGGGGCTTAGAGCCCTCTCTTTAAGTGGGGGATAAACCCTCTCAAAGAGGACATATTTTGCTTTTGATTTCTCAAAAGATCATCGAAATCGGTTAGATAGAAGCCGAGTTATGGCCATTCGAAAATTACCTAAATTTTTACAAATGTCAAGTATTACATTTGTTTCCGTCAGTGTAATTTGTTTGTTTTTATTGGACGAATGAAAAAATGGACGAATGAAAAAATGGACGAATGGTGGGAGTTAGTCCCACATTTTTTTCCGACCCTGCAGAGATCGTTAAAGTGAGTCTTTTTTGACCAAAAATAAAGTTTTTTGTTAATGGAGGTCTAAGGTACAAAATGCGATATTCGTTATTTCGCGCAAACAATGCATTTTCGTGCATACCTCAAAGAACATACAAAGAAAAGTTCATTAGTGAACACGGAAACAATTTCGTCGAAAAACTTCAGACTTATGAGTCAAAAAACCACAAACTTCGCTTTTTTTCCAACACCCGTAAGTTTGTGCTAAATCGTTGTAGGAACTTCCTTATTTGAGTCCTGGGCAGGTAATTGAACACATTTCAATGCCCTTTTGGTGGATCGAGTCGATACATTTTTCCAACTCGGTACACGTTGCCAAAGTTGGACTGTTTTTGCCCAAAAACTTGTTTTTCTTGTTCTGCGGTTGAAGGGTTCGAAAAGGGATCATTCCAATTTCAGTATACTCCCTTAAAGTATAGCCGAAAAGGGATTTCTTTCCGAAAGAATAATCAAATTTGGTTGAAAAGTCACCCATAACTTGGTGTCAAATCGTCGTAGGAACTTCGTTCTTTGAGTCCTGCATAGGGAATTGATCACATTTTAATGCCTTTATGGTGGATCGAGTGGACAAAATGTTTCCAACTCCGTAGACATCGTCAAAGTTGGACATGGTTTCCAGAAAAAAACTTTTTTTTTTCACAGGGGCGCTAGAGGGGGCGGAAGGTGTTACGTTTAGTTTCGCATGCATGACTTCAAAGAAGACAGTTCAAAGTTTTTTGCCCTAAAGATTAATCAAAATCGATTGAAAATACACCGAGTTATGCCGGTTTGAAAATGGTCGAAATTTCACGAATTTAAAGTATTTCATTTTTTTTTGTCCTTCATTATAGATTTTGCGAAGTAAATCTCTTTATCTGAGACTAGTGTATTATGCACAGAAGAAAATGTATGTTACAGTCGAAATCGAAATGACATTGAAACAATAAGAGACGATCAGTATCGTGAGAATCAGAAGAGACAAGCAGAAAAAATGCTACGAACTTCGAGAAAGAAATTGAGAACGGGATCAGACGGTATGTTTTTTATAGTATGTTATGTTCGTGGAAGTGCCTATTCCGGATATAGACAGAAGTCTAGTTGACCATTGAAACAGTTTGGATGTAATATTAAATGTAGAAATGTATTGCCGAAACGAATTTCAAATCAGCAATCAACAATTATTTACGTTTGCCGGATGTGAAAACATAAATCGAAAAAATGGTGATGTGGCCATCATGTTACTTTCTCCGACTTGATGATAATAATAATAATAATAGATTTATTTCCCAACAGACACTACATCTAATTACAGGGAAATGTTATCAGAAAATATAAGCAAGTACATATATATAAAACTACAAATAAAATTAAAAATTACAAATAATTACATTAGAAATTAATCATAATATAACTGAAACTAATATGATTATCAAAACGTAGCAAAAATAACAAAATTACAAAAGAATAAACGAAAAAAAATAATGTATATATATATATATATATATATAATTGCAATAGTGGTAACTGTACATATTTTATACTACAACTAAAGTAAATCGGATATTTTTCTATAAAAATAATTCGGATCACAATTAAAAATATCAACAGAATGCTGAACAGATGCATATACCTTGAACATATTGTTTATCGGTGAATTGTATTGAGTGTTAGAATGTGATCTGCTATATGAAAAAGTAAGTGTATTTCTACTTGCAAACCGAGGGACGCGAAAATTAATTAATGATAATAAATTTGGATCATCGATTCCGTTATTAATAATTTTAAATAAAAATGTCACTGAAATAATGTCACGGCGACAAGTTAAAGGTTTCAATTGAAACATAGAAAGCAGGTCACTGTAATGAACAGAATGGTCAGGATAGGCACCTGTAAGCTTAAAATACAAATATCTTAAGAATATTTTTTGGACTCGCTCAATTGTAGCAATATGTGTATGATAATATGGTGACCATATAACAGAGCCATATTCTAGTTTAGATCGTACATATGATAAATATAAGGTTTTAATTACATTGACATCATTAAAAGGTAAGGTGATTCTCCTAATAAATCCAAGTAACTGCAAGGCATCTTGTACCATCTTATTAATATGCGATACAAATATTATCGAACCAGACCCCTAGGTCCCGATACATATACACACGATCCAAGACTGCATTATTAATAACATAATTATACAATATTGGTTGAGCCTTACGAGAAAATGACATGCACTTGCATTTACTAACATTAAGATCCAGGTTATTAGTTATAGACCACTTTTCAATAGCTAGTAAGTCAGCTTGTAACATCTGGCAATCAGTCTCGGAACTAACAGATCTGTAGATCTTGACGTGATCGGCATAAACTAGAATATTAGATGAGATATTCTCAACTATATCATTCACAAATAACAGGAATAATAGAGGACCCAGGTTTGACCCCTGAGGAACCCCACTAGTAGAATAAAATGGCTTGGAACGAAAATTATTATATTCTACGTAAAGAGATCTACCACTTAAATATGAAGCCACGATTTCAACCATCTTGTCACTAAAACCCCAAGAATTTAATTTAGCAAGCAAGGTGGAATGTCTTATTGAGTCGAAAGCTTTCTTAAAATCAGTATATATAACATCTACCTGTGACCGACGATCAAGATGATAAGAAACAAACTCAGAAAAATTTAATAAATTAGTAGTGGTAGATCTTTTGTTCATGAAACCATGCTGTCTTGTGGATATACTTGATTCAACATAAAAATAAATTTTAATTGATATTACAATCTCAAAATTTTTAGAGAAGTTATCGACTATGGAGATAGCTCTATAATTTTTTATGTCTTGCTTGTTACCAGATTTCATTACGGGAGTAACACGAGCTACTTTCCAACAAGTAGGAAAACATGCAGTACTAATTATTAAATTAAATATATGCTTTAATGGCACCAAGAGTGAATGAATACAATCACGTACTATGAATGACGAGATTTGATCCGGTCCAGATGTTAGGTTGTTTTTTAGTTTTGACGAAGCAGCCAATATATCATCATCAGAAATATACTCAATATTAAACGTGGTATTAACGTTATTAAGACTACTGAAACTCTCTCCACCTTGTGAGTCAGCATCCTTATACACAGAGGAAAAATACTTAGCGAACGAATCTACTATATCTAACGGAGAATCAACTGTATTCTCTTCAAATGTCATTACTCCAGGCAGACGAGTTCTGGATTTTTTACTATTGACATAGCTCCAAACATGCTTTGGATTAGATTTAATAGTTTGCTCTGCATTTGATAGCGAAACTGATTCTAGTCCATTTGACCATGATGTAATTACTTGTATTTGTAAGAATTTATGTTATGTTTGTAAGGCATGGTCAATAAACGATTTATTATTATTATTATTATTATTATTTCTTATAAAGTTACCGTGGTCCCTATTGATCATCCATCGAATTTCACGTCTTAGCTGACAAATTTTAGCATGGTAAAAATTGAGCTTACGCTTATTATATAATTTCCTAAAATGTTTCTTCGTCCTTATAAGGCGAATAACCTCATGACTAAACCAACATGGATAACGATGTGACCCAGCTCTATATTTCTGCTGGGGGACACAACATTTAAAAATCACGTCTAAAACTTCATAAAGTTTAGTACAGGAACTGTCAACGTCATTACACAGAGTTACGCCAGACCAGTTACATTCTAATATTTTTTTATACATAAGGAGAAAATTTGATTTGCGAAAGTTTAATTTCTGAGGTATTTTGTTTTGTTGAGCATTTATATACCCATCCGAGATAAGGTCACAGGAGAAGATAAGAAATTGGTGGTGATTATCAATATTGGTGATGGGTAGGCCTCTATGGAATGAACAATTTAGATGTGTAGAAGTGATGACAAGGTCAAGTAGGCGGTTATTAGCATTTTTTGTTAAATTCTGTTGTATAAGTTCATTTAATGCCATAAATTTATTTAGCTCTAACGTTTTATCGCCAGGCGTAATGCCATCCAGTACATTTGTGTACTCTGGTATATTGAAATCACCGCAAATAACTATGGACTTAAACTGATTTAAAATTGTGTCTAGTGTATCGTACACAGATGCGTACGTTGCGATAGATTCGGATGGCGGAATATATAAACAAACAAAACAAACTACCGTACTTTTAATATTAGCCTTAACAATAATAATTTCACAGTTCACGTTAAGAGATACATCCATAACATTACACGCATATTTATTTTTAATGGCCAACATAACACCACCGCCACGGCGATATTTGCGATCGCATCTGAAAACTTCGTACGCATCAGGAAATAATTCAGAATTCAAGACCCCATCATGCAACCATGTTTCACTGATCATGTATATATCATGATCATTTGCAATAACATTGTTATAGAATTCATTTGTTTTAGTCCGTAAGCCACGCACATTTTGATAGTATATGTAGATATGGTCCGTTGTCGGTTGGGATTTCACTAGTTTCCCTGAACGATTTTTAGCACACCACTGATGAATTTTAAAGCAATATTGATTTCACCACCATCTCTTCTTCGCTTAAATTCCTCCCTGACAATATTTTCTTGTTGCATCTGAAGCGGAGTACGATCATTTTTAATAACCATTTTCTTGAACAACTCAGAATTTTTTATGCGTCCTGAACCACGCAGTAGCGTTTTAGACTGTTGCTCCGTATTAAATATAAGTTTTATTGGTCGCATTTTATCAGTTACTCTTCGCCCCATTCTAATAATTCTCTTCGGAGCATTGATTGTAGGATCAACAGTTTGAATTAAATTTGTGATTGTGGAACTATCTTGTTCATCATCAGCTTCTGGGACATTATAAATTATGACGTTATTTGCTCTGCTAATTCGTTGAGTGATTTCCTCAAATATTGAAGTTTCATTTAATTGCGATATTGTATTGACACTAGAAACTTTGAGTTTTAAATTACAGATCTCTTGTTTTATATCAATATTATCCTTTTCGAGTACCATAATTTTGCTACTGAGTGCATTGACTTTATTTATAAGATCAGAAAAATATTCCTGCATTTGGATTTTAAAGTCGTCAAGTTTTTGCTCAAGTATGTTCTTTAGTTCTGTAAATGTGTCAATATTTGATGTAACTTTTTTCTGTGCCTTGTCACCGTTGGAATTGAATTTGCACATAATACTACAATACCATTTATTAATAGAACTCTCTTTTTTATTTTGATCTTGAAAGTGTTTAAGCTCAATGTCCGATAGATTAATACACTTTCCATGAAACCAATTTGCACAGCCACCATTGCACTTTATTGCAGTTGTTAATGCTCTCGGGTTCAAAAATTGATTGCAGATCGCGCAGTCTGGCATTTTTAATCGATTTATTTACACACACAATTGTTCGAATAGACAGATTCAATAAATATATGGGCATCAATTTAAATGATTAAAAATAATAATAGTAGTATACAGGGTCTTCATTTCAAAAGGAGCCACCCTGAATAACTTTGGATCTGAAGTAGTTACGGTTTTAAGAAAAAATACGTCAATTTTGTTTTCGAGGGGGAACTTAAAAAACACCGTTTTTAGAATTTTATCTTTCACCCCCTCACCCCCAGCCACCCCATCTTTATAATTTCAAATGGCACCCCCTACTGTGCGATACCTCATTTTAAAGGGCATAAAAAATCCTATCCAGCAAAGCAAAAATAATTGAAATCGGTTCATTTGTTTTAGAGAGAGAGAGTATTCATTTCAAAATAAGCCACCCTGAATAACCCTGATTCTGCAGTAGTCACGGTTACAGGAAAAACTATGTCAATTTTGTTTTTGAGGTGGAACTTGAAAACACTGTTTTTAGAATTTTATCTTTCACCCCCTCACCCCCAGCCACCCCATCTTTATAATTTCAAATGGCACCCCCTATTGTGCGGTACCTCATTTTAAAGGGCATACAAAATACTATCCAGAAATGTAAAAATAATTGGAATCAGTTTATTTGTTTTAGAGAGAGAGAGAGTCTTTCTTTCAAAACAAGCCACCCTGAATAACTTTGGATCTGAAGTAGTTACGGTTTTAAGCAAAAATACGTCAATTTTATTTTAGAGGGGGGAATTTGAAAAACAATGTTTCTATAATTTTTTCTTTCAGCCCCAGCCACACAATCTTTGGTGTAGCATATTTTGATGAATTTGAATGAATATCTCTGAAACAAATGAATTGATTTAAATTAATTTTTATTTGCTGGACAGTATTTTGTACGCCCTTTAAAATGAGGTGTCGCATAAAAGGGAATGCTATTTGAAATTATAAAGATGGGGTGGCTGGGGGTGAGGGGGTGAAAGGTAAAATTCTAAAAACAGTGTTTTCAAGTCCCCCCTCAAAAAAAAGATTGACATATTTTTTCCTGTAACCGTGACTACTTCAGAACCAGGGTTATTCAGGGTGGCTTATTTTGAAATCAATACCCTCTCTCTCTAAAACGAATGAACCGATTTCAATTATTTTTGCTTTGCTGGATAGTATTTTTTATGCCCTTTAAAATGAGGTATTGCACAATAGGGGGTGCCATTTGAAATTATAAAGATGGGGTGGCTGGGGGTGAGGGGGTGAAAGATAAAATTCTGAAAATGGTGTTTTTTAAGTTCCCCCTCGAAAACAAAATTGACGTATTTTTTCTTAAAACCGTAACTACTTCAGATCCAAAGTTATTCAGGGTGGCTCCTTTTGAAATGAAGACCCTGTATAATAATTATGAGGATAGACAGGGACACACACTTCACGTTTCGGGGTCTTTCGAAACGACTTTATTAAATTACAAACAAAGGAAAGTAGACCACGGAGGGTTTATTTAGAGAACAATATCATTTATATTTACGCTTTCATAGTTTATTTTCAATTTAAATCATATTTTAAATGTACATCGAGCGTTGCGTAAACTCGGATGAAACTGACGTTTAAAACGTCAAAATTATGAAAGATGGAAAAATTATACTTCAATTTCAAAAACTCAGTTTACTCATAAACTAAAGGGATTTCGAAAAAAACTTATTCTTTATAAGCTGTTCATTTTAGAATTCTCTACAATTATTATTAACATAAATTTGCTGTAACTATTATTGTTTTGTAATTATAAACCAAAAATTTATAAAATAATAATAAATATTTTTCTTTCTTGAATAGCAATGATTTTATGAAAAATATTTTCGAGCAAAAGATGTTTATTTCTTTATTGTCTTCAATGTTTGTTCAAATATTTTTGTGATATTTTTCATATTTAAGAAAATATTGGCAAAAAACAAAAAACAGTTAAGGTAAACGCCCACTTCCGGTGTACGAAATTTTACCAAAAGCTTTTCAGTTCTTCAGATTATCAAATAAGACGGATGTATAAAGTTTCATATTAATTGCTCTATTAGTTTTTGAGATACAGCGCACACAGACAGACACACACACATACAGACAGACAGACACACACACACACAGACACAAAAAATTTTTTTCCAGAAATTGTTGAAATGGCATCTAGGGACCCCAAAACGGATATTTCCGTTAAAAAAAATTTTGAAAGAAAAATACCGATCACAATACTTTCTCGTACTTCGTAACGGAGAAAGTAAAAAATGGTGATGTGGCCATCATGTTACTTTCTCCGACAATATATTTACGTTTTCATGGGTTTATTTTCAATTAAAATCATATTTTAAATATACATCGAGCGTTGCGTAAACTTGGATGAAACTGACGTTTAAAACGTCAAAATCATGAAATATGGAAAATTATACTTCAAATTCAAAAACTCGGATTACTCAAAAACTAACGAGATTTCGAAAAAAACTTATTCTTTAGAAGTTGTTTATTTTGGCATTCTCTACAATTATTATTTATATACATTTGCTGTAACTATTATCGTTTCATAATTATAAACCAAAAATTTAAAAAAATTAATAATTTTTTTTCTCGAATAGCAATGATTTTATGAAAAATATTTTCAAGCAAAAGATGTTCACTTCTTTGTTGTCTTTGATGTTTGTTTAAATGCTTTTGTGATATTTTTCATATTTAAGAAAATATTGGCAAAAAACAAAAAACAGTTAAGGTAAACACCCACTTCCGGTGTACGAAATTTTACCAAAAGCTTTTCAGTTCTTCGGATTATCAAATAAGACGTATGTTCAAAGTTTCATATCAATTGCTCTATTAGTTTTTGAGATACAGCGCACACAGACAGACACACACACAGACACACACACACACACACACACACACACACACACAGACACACACACACACAGACACAAATTTTTTTTTTCCAGAAATTGTTGAAATGGCATCTAGGGACCCCAAAACGGATATTTCCGTAAAAAAAATTTTTGAAAAAAAAATCACGATCACAATACTTTCTCGTACTTCGTAACGGAGAAAGTAAAAATTAAATTCTCAGTTTCCGGATCAACGCAAGACTATGATCGTTGCCGCTGTAAAAAAGTTGATTGAATAAAAATGCAAATGTCTCGTTAGTCTGTACATGTAAAAGTAAATGTCACAACAGTGCAACTAGTTCAAATAGATAAAACCAAAAACATTTCGTCATAAGTATTACTCCTATAAATTTAATAAAGGTTTTTCTGAAGTAACTAATCATTGGTAATTATTTAATGCCGGTTAATAAAAATGTGTCATGATTGAATGGTAAAACAAATGCCGGTTAATGCATTTATTTTACTTTTAATGTGCCGCACCGCTCTGAATCAAATGAACTTTATTTTTAGATCCCATTTAATTATTGTTTATTAATTAATGAATTCTAAATAAATTAAACGTAAATGCTATATAAATTGAGTATCATATAAAAACTAGTAAACGATATTTAAAAAAAATCTATACTCAAATTACATAAATCACCGCACCAAACTAAATGCACGTGTCAACTAATAGTCTGCACTTATTTTATAGGTTATGTCTCATAATATTTTAAAGAATATAGATATGTTTATATCAGAAATGCAGAAGAATAACTAACTAACTAGTTTGTTGGTTATTTTGTAATTACTTCATTTTGAACACAAAACGGCACTAGGGCGCAAACACATCCACATGCTCAAGATAACATAAATATAACCTTACTTTTATGAAGTCCCTAGAAACGATTTCCGGAAGAAGAATAAAAGTGTATCTGTATGAGCGCACTGTATCTTAAAAACTAATACAGCAATTAATATGAAACTTTATACCTTATTTGGCGATCCAAAGAACTGAAAAGCTTTTGGTAATTCTTCGTATACTGGGTGTTTAACAGGTATAAATATGAAAAACATTATAAAATAGTATATTCACGATTTTGCGCACTCTGGCGGGCATGGTACGCATTAACGGAAAAGTCGAAAGACCTATATCGATCGGAAATTTTCCCTCTACAACTTTGGTCTCGTATAATTTTTCTAGAAAATGCATAGTTTTGGCTGAAAATCCAAAAAATCAGCTGCAAGTGACAAAAGAAAGATGTTTTTATGGATAAATCTCAAGAGTCCTTAGTATTTCATTATACAAACTGTATATGATTGGGAAGCTTATAAAAAATGTCATGAATTGGTGGCAACATATATTATATTGCTTTGCGTATGTTGACACCCTGTATAGCAGTATGAACAAAAAAGGACCAATGCCGATATGTATTATTTTTCCTCTTGTGGAAAATTCTCGAGTGCATAAAAAAAGAGGGTTGAAAATCAAATATAAAATATAGGGTGCCCATTAAAAAAAACATAACTTTGTTCTGTTATTTATACTGGGACACCCTGTATAAAAACACACATATTTTTAAAATATGTAGAATAGTTGTGGATACCAGTTTATGAAAAATGGAAGTCGATATCTTAAACAGCAAATAAGTTATGCAGAACCTCCCCATAGTATAATTTCATATCTTAGGTGTGATTCGATATTAGCGTAGTAGAATACGTTCGCTATTTGGTCATTAGATGATCTTGTTATGATACGTAGTCCATCGCGTGCACAGCTTATACGTTTGGATAGGTGGGTTATATGAGCAGCAAAAGTGAAGGTATCATCAATGACCATTCCTAGAAATCTTATTGTCTGTTAGATAGTATTTGATTGTGTTAAGATTTATTGACCGTGGTTGTTGCGTAAGTATTGCGTCGTCTTCGTAATTCACAAGGGAGCATTTGACTGGTAACTAATTTGATACGTCATTAATAAAATTATTGAATAGCAATTGCTATAGCACACTTCCCTGCGGAATCCCTATATTAATCTTTACAGGATCAGAGAAGACATTTATAGTCCAATAAATGAAGGTTCCAAGGTAGGCAAATTTGCAGAGGATATTCATTTAAGTTTTAATTGGTAGATTTTGACTGGTACTTTAATATTCGAAAACATCCTGGGATAAAAGGGTATGGGGCAGACTCTGAAAAATGGCCCTAAAGTTCCAAGAGATCGGTTTTTTACCAACCCCTGCTAAAATACGGCACTTAGAGATTTTTTTTGGACAACAAATGAAGATTGATTATTGTTGATTATCTACAAAAATAGTCCCTATAATTTTTGTCAAAAATTCGATAGTTTTCGATATAACGGGACCCGAACGTGCCCTGTATTTCTTGCTCCTGCCCTGATTCCAGAAGAGCACGTTTTATGCATTTACTCGTAGCTGGACGGACAAATTATTTGATAACTTGAGTTAAAATATTGATATCATATGCTGTGACTTGAGCCCCTTTTTGATTGTTCCAAAATATTGCAAAAAGTGGCCAAAGTTTTTCTCTAAGAGATTTTTTTCGGCTTTTATAAATTGACCCATAATTTTGTTATCAATAGTCATTTATTCAGATCCTTTTTGATAATAGGTCCTTGAAAGGTGTAGAAACAGCTGAGAAAGGTTGTTTTGGTTTATTTTTTTGCATCTTAATATAAAGTCACTTTTTTAATTTTCGTTTTTTTTTGTTGTTTTTGGAGTTTCGCGCACAATCGTGGATTAAAAATGTATCAATCATTGTATCGCTTTCTAATGTATATCACTGGAAAGCTTATAATGTCTCCTTCTTGATAGCACTTTTCTTTTTTTTATTCTCACTACCAAAATTATGAATTTTTTAACCCCCGTTTATGAAAAAAGTATTGATGTTGCGAAAAAATCATGGCAACAACTTTTGTAGATTATGAACTGATCTTCATTTTCCCCTAAATAAAATTTCTCTAAATGCCATACCTTTTTGTTCCAGGATATTTTCGAATATCAAAGTACTAGTCAAGATCTACCAATTACACCTTAAATGAACATCCTCTGCAAATTCCCCAACTTGGTGAGTTTTCTAACCTTTATTTACTGGACTATCCCTGTTTGAGTTTGTAGCTTGGTATGGTGAGTCCTGCTAGTTAGGTAGGATTTTATCAGCGTATGAGCAAATCCCCTGACATCATACTGGTAGAGTTTAGAGGGTAATATCGAATGATCGATTGTATCAAAGGCTTTTGACAAATCTAGGAGGATTCCTCAGGTTAGATTGCGGCTCTCCATATTTTTAAGTAGTACATCAAATCCGAGAGAGTAATATGATGGCCACGATGAATTACTGATGTAAATAAATAAAGACGTTTCTTTGGTTGCCAAAATTGACCAATGCACTTAACTAAAGTGAAGCCAAATAAAATTCTATAAAGATAGATTGATGGTTGAGGCGTTAATTTACTTTAAGTTTGAAAATGGTCAGCTAATGATCGAAATTCGAGTCACTAAAAAATAAAGTGTAATATTAACAAAGATACTGTTTTATGTAAACTATAAAGATAGGTTTGGATTTGAATATTTAATGAAATAAAAAAAAAACTCTTAGACTACTCATGTTAGCATGCTCATTTTCATTTCAAGCATGTAGATTGTGAAAAAGTTGCACTTGGTCTAAATTATTATTTTAATATGTGTAAAAATGTTAATTTCAGAAAGTAAAATTTTTTATCATGTTAAAATATGGACACCTTCGCGATTTTTTGACGTGTTGAAAAATGGTAAACATCGCAGGTTGATAACTAGCCAAGGTCGCCCTTTTATAATGGTTATAGAAAATAAAATAAAAAACAATTTCTAATATGCAGCAGATATAATACATGCAGGAGAGTCTAAATTTATATTTATGTGCCTATTTGAAAGATTTCAGGAAATTTACAAAGTAAGAAATAATTTTATATTTGTATTAACTACAATAAAAAAAAAACTGGTATATTACTGTATACATTTCATTAAAAAATTTCAAACTTCATGACCAGTTTTGTTGAATAACTAAAACATACATACAGAATGTACGAAAATCCGATTCGTTAGAAACTTTTACAAAAAATTATCTACTCGTTCGAGTTTAATCCCTGCAAGTATATACTGCTCCACTGAATAATTATACTCGAGTTCTTATTGTAATTTCAATTAAACTTTGTAGAACTGGTTTACACCTTATGCGTTTGAACATCGCGCTTTTGTGTTACTCCTCTCCGCCCGGAATTAAGCTTTTTGTGCACTTCATCGCTCCAGGATGCAAAGCAGCATGTTAATTACCCTTAGATAGAGTGGTAGGCAAAACTTGGTTCCTTATAGTGGTATCAGAATAACAATAAAAAGGCAAATTACTCTTAAAAATCACTTTGATGTCCGATAATTTGCGATCGTAAAATATAAAGTCAGTTATGAGATAATATTTTATATTATGAATTGTACATCTGTTGTGAAAATATGATTGGCCAGTTTTAAATTTCATTATTTTATTGCGGCCATGTGGTTCTTGTAAGGTGGAGGATACTAACGAAAACTTGAAAAGGAAAATAATGTCACTTAATAAGGGTCTTTTCGCATCCACACGAACTGAGTATTTATAACTTTATTGGGAGTTATACTGGTTATATTGGGTACGTTTATTGGATTTATTTCAATATCGGCCGGTAACTTTCAAGGAAACTCGAAAGAAATCATATGGAAATTCTAATTGGATATTCCACTTTTTCCCTTCGTTTTACGTAAGAAGTTAAAAGCCCCTCTTTTGAAGTCGATTTGATCCTTGTTAAAAGTTTTACGCCAGCAATGCGATATTGTAATGCTTTTTGTATTGTAGCCGGTATCATTCTCTTTCTGTTCCATCTTTTGTACGAATCGCCTTCGTTCAAATTAAAGTCAAAATATTCGCAGCTTAAATCGTTCATCCTGACGCGGAGAACGGGAACATTGCACTCTAACGCTTCATCATTTACGTCGTTTTCTCGGTTCTCGGTATACTATTTGCCCTTTCCGACTGTGGAAATCACAAGGATGATTATTATTACAAGTTAACTTTATGATATTTGCCAGCGAGGACGGTGTTTTGTCTGTGAAATGCTGTGCACCATTCAACTGAAAGTGTATGACATAAAAGTGCATGTTTTGCTCGCGGCAATAAAGGCCGTCGGAAATCGTAAAAACGACGATACCGAAGCTAATGAAACGTTATGCAATATCGTGCAATAATGTTTTTTTTATGGCAATAACGAAGGGCGGAAGATTTCATGACTGCTTTTATGCCGGAATAATTTATAAACTGTTACCAAGGCAATAGAAGAAATCTTGAACTCTTATCAACTGGGACGGGCTATTCTAAACTTTAATTATTTGTTTAAAAAGGTATTTAGGGAGAACTCAGTCAAATCAATCATTCATTCGTCTTATCGGAATTAACTCATGTTAACTACAGGGGCCATTTTTTGACTCTACCCGACCCGGTCTTAAATATATTTCTTTATTACAACTTGAAAAACCATTACATTATTACTTAATTCGATTTGTGAACAGTTTATGTAAACGAGTAAATTTCAATGAAAAACTCACGAATATGATTGCGTCATAAAAGAGGCTACTTTTTGAATAATATTTACCATACATTTAAAACAGATATCAATAAACATAAATATCCTATTACATTTACATAACTGTCAAATTTAAGTGAAGCGAATCCATGGTTTACGCTTATTCTCGGTAGACTCTCGGCGCCCTTATAAGAAGTGTAGCCATTTTGTTTGCACATTTTCCTCCTCACGACAAGCAGTAAACGCATAAAGAATTGTGTTTGTTAACTTGTTTGAAGTAGTGCGCCCATAAATTTTCAATGAGGACTAGAAATGCCGCGATTGGGTCAATTCGATGACCTGAATGCAAATATACTTTCCGAACGACCGGCTTCCAAATGAAATTGTCAACTAGAAAAATACCATCGTTTCATTCCTTTAAATTTTTCTTTGTTGTTGTTTCTGCGCAATTGATAGAACGTAACCATTGATGTTTGCAATATCAATTTCACTATATAACTTTGTAGGGTTTCGAAGGTACAATTAATTAGATATCATTCGCATTTCTGTTTACAGGAAACAGCAATAGAACACTTGGATTTATTATTTAACTTATGTAATTGATTTTTTATATACGTTCTAATTTAAATATATTTTAGATATGCGACCTATTTTTACTTTCACCTTAGAGTAAGTCTTGTTATCGTGAAAATTTTCAAATTTGAATTTCTACCAAAATATGCATTTCGAGGTTTTCCCAGATGATTTGGACCAAACTGCCTGTGTGCGAGCTGTGCCTCACAATCTAGTACAGGTTTTAAAATGAAACATTAAACTATTATTATTTGACAATCCAAAGTTTTTGGTAAATCTTTGAAAACCGAAAGTGGGTGTTTACTCGGAACATTTTTCTTGAGCCCAAAGGCCCTAGCTGATTAAGATTCTAAAATGGGCCTTAGATGTTTTTTTTTCTTCAAATAATTTCAAAATAGTCCACCTAGTAAGAAAAAAAATACTATAACTTTAAACCCCTGCTCGCTTCCTGAGTGGTGATCTTAGGTCACTTAAGACGGACCAATTAAAATTCATTTTTTCGATTGTAATGACAATGACCGAACATTTTTGAAATATTTGTTATGGATAGATGATGTGAAGGTGTATATTTGGTATTATTAAAAAATGGACCATTACTTCCTGAGTAGTGACGATTAAAAATTTTAATAAGCAATGCTACTATATTTTCTTGAAGAGGGAGCACTTCAAGAAATTCATGAAAATTCCAAGAGTATATTTTGAACATATTTTGGCTCTTAAAGAGATGTCGACGGAATTCAGCTTTCAGAGGCAATTATATTTATTTCAAAAGTTTTGAACTAGTTCGGGTCAACAATGCCTTAAAATCGACTATCAATTTTATCTATTGAAAACGATATAGCAAGATCCTTTGATATAGATAGGATAGATATACTTCGGGATTTTGCAAATTTGAAAATTTTACATACTTTCTTGATGAAAGTACGACGACACAGACGCAGCGCTTGCAGCCGTGCGCTGCGTAACGCGTTTTGCCGTACGAATTAATTTAATAATAATAAAAATAATAAACGTCTTTATTTACAGTAATTTCTTTCATACTGATGTAATCAAATGACCAAAAAATATCATTTTTATATGAAATGAAACGAGGAATACAATGGTATTTTTTTCAAATTTTTAAAGTGATGGCCTTGAGTAGTAAAATAACTTTAAATATTTTAATTGTTTATATTAATTGTAAATTAACAACAAAAGTAATATTAATTAACATCAAAATGAATATAATTCTATTAAATAAATTCAATAATACGAAATGTAGCCTGAATATACCGGGTGACCCAGGGATCTGTAAAAGCCCCATAACTTATTTGCTGTTTGAGATATCGACTTCTAGTTTTCTTGAGCTTGTACCGACACTTTTTCTACATATTTTGAAAATATGTATGTTTTTGTACAGGGTGTCCCAATATACATAACAGAACAAAGTTATGTTTTTTTAAATGGAACACCCTATATTTTATACTTTATTTTCAACCCTCTTGAGAAGCTGATACAAACAGTATAAGATAGTATGGGTCTATTATGGACGATTGGTTAGCTATGGGCAAATTTGTGGCAAAAACAAGGGCACATTGAAAAAGTTGCAGAAGCGTTCCTAGCAATGCTAGCGTCTTTTTTTATACATTAAAGAATTTTCCACATCATGAGGAATAATATAAATCGGCTTTGGTTCTTTTTTGTTCATACTGCTATACAGGGTGTCAACATACGCAAAACAATGGATAACTTTTTTTTTTCAAATGGAACACCCTATATATCTTGCCACCAATGCATGGAATTTTTAATAAGCTTTCCAATGATGTACAATTTGTATAATGAAATATTAAGGATTCTTGAGATTTATCCATAAAAACATTTTTCTGTTGTCACCTCCTGCTCATTTTTGTATTTTCAGCCAAAACTATCCATTTTCTGAAAAAATAATAAGAGACCAAAGTTGTAGAGCGGAAAATTTTAGATCGATATGGGGATCTTCGACTTTTCCAATAATGCGTGCATTGCCCGCCAGAGTGCGCAAAATCGAGACCGTATATGCATTTTAGCGTTTTTTGTTAATTAATTGCACTATACTTTATTTTCCACGTCCTCTAGCAGAAAAACGGGTAATTATAGAATTATTCAAATGACCTACATCGATTGAAAATAATCCGCTCTACAACTCTTAAAGGAAGAAATTTTTGCCCAAAATGCATAGTTTTCACTAAAAATGCAGAAAAACATTGAAAAACGCAAAAATTGATATATACATTTTTAATTTGCATTTTTAGGAAAAACTATGCATTTTTGGCAAAAATTGCTTCTATTAAGAGTTGTAGAGCGGAACATTTTCAATCGATATGGGCTATTTTAATTTCCCTATAGTTTCCCGTTTTTCCGCTAGAGGGTGCGGAAAATAAAGTATAGTGCAATTTATTAATAAAAAATTTGAAAAGAAAACGCTAAAATGCATATACGGTCACGATTTTGCGCGCTCTGGCGGGCAATGCACGCATTATCCTAAAAGTTAAAAGACCTATATCGATCGGAAATTTTTCGCTTTACAACTTTGGTCTCTTATAATTTTTCCTGAAAATGCATAGTTTTGGCTGAAAATTCAAAAATCAGCAGAAGGTGGCAAAATAAATATGTTTTTATTGATAAATCTCAAGAATCCTTAATATTTTGTTATACAAACTGTACATCATTGGAAAGCTTATTAAAAATGCCATAGATTGGTGGCAACTTATATAGGGTGTTCCATTTGAAAAAAAAATGTTATCCATTGTTTTGCGTATGTTGACACCCTGTATAGCACTATGAATAAAAGAGAACCAAAGCCAATGTGTATTATTCTTTATGATGTGGGAAATTTTCTAGTGTATAAATAATGATGCTATCTTTGTCAGGAACACTTCTGCAATGTTTTCGATGTGTACATGTTTTTGCCACAAATTTGCCCATAACTAACCAACTGCCCATAATAGACCCATACTATCTTATACTATTTTTATCAGCTTCTTAAGAGGGTTGAAAATAAAGTATAAAATACAGGGTGTTCTATTTAAAAAACATAACTTTGTTCTGTTATGTATATTGGGACACCCTGTACAAAAACATACATATTTTTAAAATATGTAGAATAAGTGTGGGTACCAGTTCAAGAAAACTAGAAGTCGATATCTCAAATAGCAAATAAGTTATGGGGCTTTTACAGATCCCTGGGTCACCCGGTATAAATATTCAACCTGTTCGTAACTCTGCAAGCAAAATTAAGTCTTACTAAGACTATAAACAAATAACTTATTGAAACAACTACTTCCCTGGCTAGTGCCACGCCGGATATTGAATGATACAAAAGAAATTTACGTTATTACTAGTACTAAGTACTTAGTGAAATAACATTGGTTTAAGATCGTTTATTTCTACCCACAGGACTAACTTGAAAATTAAACTAAATTGAATTTGAAAACTTTAAACTATAAAACTGAACCCTAAAATATGTAAAAATTAAGTAAATAGCCATCTGCAGACGCGTTTCGAGATTTATCTCTCATCAGTGCAGCTTCGCATTTAAATTGAATGTTAAAGAATAAAATACACTTACGTGAAGGTGACCGTGAACGTGAAGGAGTCGTTAACAAATAAGGAGATTATGGAAGGTTTGAACTAGTTTTATACCTGAGTTTAAGGTGATTAGTGAAAGTGCAGATGTGAAGAAATAAATGAGCTTGTTTTCAGTTGGAAAACCGAATACACGATTTAAATAATAAATAAATTAGAAACAACCTTAAGGTTGTTTCTAATTTATTTATAATTCTATTACCTTTAAAATGAGCTCAAGCGGAGCTCTATACGTCTAACAGAAAGGGAGTTATAACGATCTAAAGACATGCATAATTAGTGAGTTTTCAAAACTTTTACTGTCTGTATTTTCAGAGATAGTGACGACAAAAATAAATGCGAAAATACGGGTCGTTATTTCCGTTCGATTTGTAAAAGTATGCCTCATATATGGCATTAACATTACTAACTATTAAAAAGTTGGGAAGTATCACATTTCAGACAGCTACTCTCATTTCCACCCACATTTTATCTCATTACTGACTGCTACTTCCCACCCTCTTTGTTTTGCCCGCATTTTAACGTTTTTTTATTTGATTTCACGTTAGTACTATGACAAATAAAAAGTGTCAACTAGATGAATTAAATCTTTATGGTGAAAAAATGTGCCTGAATTTTTTAATCACAAAAACTAATGTTGCGATTTTGAATAAAACTTCGGTGAAAAGTTTCTTTTTTGTCATGAGATAAAGTTAACTTTCTAGTCTCTTGGCGTTGAAGAAAAGCTTTCCACAACGATTTTTATATACTATTAAAATTAACTATATATTTTATGAAATATATTTGTAACATATTTCTGTATGGTACCCCACAGAAAAAAAGACTGTAGACGTCAGATCTCGTCACCATCTCGTCACCATTTCTTAAGATACACGATTCTGAAATTGTTCAACAATTTCACAGTGTCACGAGAGAGTAGGCTGTAGCAACCTGTTGCAGAAACCATTTATGTCATGGTTGTTGTCCGCTCGTAAGAGTGAAAAGAAAAAATACTGAAGCTTTATTCTGAACCCTATCTTTATTGCTCGTAATGCTTACATCTGTAGCATTTTTGAAGACATATGGTGCATCAATCTTTTTAAAAAACGGCCAGAATCGTTTCTGGGACCTAGAAATGGATATTTCTGTTGAAATTTTGATCAAAATACTTTCTTGAACTCTATTTCGAAATTTTAACTGAAATATCCGTTTTGAGGCCCTACAACAGGGGTCGCCAAACTTTTTTGATCATCGACCCCTATATAATTTTTCGAAATCTTCATCGACCCCCACAAAAGTATTTTTTGTGAACTCGACCCTCGAAGTCAGCCATATTTTCATCTTTTGACTATAACTTCTGAACAAATCTTGATAGCGTAATTTCGTAAATGTACTAAATTTCAAAGCCTATCCACTGGTGTAAAAAATATGTGTATTGACTACTTTGGGACTGTAAAAAGAATGATTGATATTCATGGCTTGTATTTCCTGTAATAATGATATTCGTTAAAAAAAATTATACATAAAGACATAAATGACGATGACCTAAAATAGTTTAATATTTTTTTCTAAACGCGGGATCCAAATATATATTCATACATTTCCTTTAAATAAAACCTTTCCACTAAAAAAGGCTTCATGTTCACTAGCGGAAAATATGAAAATTGAGGTTTATATCTCCTTACATTTTTTTTTTCAATTTGTTTACACTTGTTTTTCCTTCGACCCCCAATCGACCCTCCGATTCCGATCGACCCCTAATTTTGTTAAATAGACCCCTGGGGGTCTATATAGACTACTTTGGCGACCTCTGCCCTACAAGATGATTCCAACCATTTCTGAAAAATGTCTGTGAACGCTTTATCTCAAAAACTAATTTTGAAATGAAATTTTAAACGTAACCCTTATTTCATAATCTGAAGAACAGAAAAGCACTCAGAAATGGGTGTTTACCATAAGCGTTTTTTGTTCTTTCCCGATATTTTTTTAAATAAGAAAAATATTAGAATAACATTTCAACAAATATTGAAGATAACGAAGAATTTGATACCGTATATTTGATTTTCATAAACATCTTCTTTATGGCAAAACCAATTTAAAAAATTAAATATTTGACATTTTTGGCTTATGGTTATAAAATAATGGTTCCATCAAATTTGTATTAATAATAATTGTAGAGAATATCAATATGAACAACTTACAAAGAATAAGTTTTTTCGAAATCTCACTAAATTCTGAAATAAAATCAATAAAACTGAAATTGGCAGGATCCAAAGAATACAAATTCATAACTTTTTACCTTTTTATCTGACGTACCCCAAGGGTCACATATTGGACCAATTCTTAACCCATTTATCGATGATTTAACGGTTGTAATTGATTTTGGTGAGTGCTTACTGTATGCTAATGCCATGAAACTTTTTCAGGTTGTAAAGAGTGTTGAGGATTGCAAACTACTACAAAACGACTTGGATAGCGTTATTGAGTGGTGTAAGATCAATAAATTGTTTTATAAATTGTGGGAAATATATTTCAATTTGGTTTTATAAGGGTAATTGTACTGTATATTGTATTGGTACAAAACTGGTACATTTGAAAGGAGATGAATGTAAACGCTCTAAAAATTCTATATTGTGCATTAGTTAGGAGTTATTTACAAAATGCATGTTCAGTGTGGTCGCCTTGCTCAACAATTGGTTTAAATCGGATGGAATCAATTCAGAAAACAATCCTGAGGAATATGGAATTTAAAATTGGTCAGTGACATGTACATAACCGTTATAACCATAATATTATGAACACATTAGGAATTTCATCGCTTACCAACCGAAGATTAATTGCAGACCAATGTTATTTTACACGGATTAATAAACTAAAATATTAGCTGTCCTTCTTTGTTATCCGATAATAAGTTTAGTTTTTCAAGTTACTCCAGTTCACTCAGAAATAACAATTAATTCAACGAAAAAATATATAAAGTGAATTATTTATATAATAACCCAATTAGTCGAATGTTAAGATCAGCTAATAAATTAAACTCTTATGAATGGTTCAATCTATTTGAGACAAAAAAATATGTGTTTAAGGAAAACTTAAATAAATATAACATTAGGTAGTATTAGTTTTAAGTTTAATTTTAAGTAAAATTTTTTGTAATATTTGTATAGATGAATTTATTTAAAATGGGGATTCCTGTGAATTGATATATAAATAATTAAATTTATCAAAAAAGTCCTTTTTATTCCATCAAATCGGAGAAAGTCACGTTTCAATTACGTTTTAATTAGGCTAGGGCACTATTTTACGAATGAATGGGGATTGACATGAACCATGCATTGAAATGTAACATTTGATATTTGCTTGCTGAGATTGAGAATAATTATGAATATTTCGAGGTTAATAAGAAAAACTTAGGCTGAAAGACTCCAGGTCGATAGCCATTTAAGCAGAAATTTACTTATGTAAATAAATTTATTATATATTATTGCTTTTTTTGTAAAATTTCTGTAAATAAAGATGTTTGTATATATAAGAAAAACTAAAAAAAAAACACTTAAAAAAATTATTAATAATTATAATATTGCAAACCCTCACTGTTTGCTCACGAAAAAATACGGCAATTTCATCTCTTGTCGAAAAATATACTATAAAACGCCTGTTTTAAACGTTTATGTTTTAATTTGATTGGTTGATTCTCATCTTATGTCAGTCTTTTGTCCCGATTCAAACCAATATAAGACCGTAAGAATTTGTCTCCAAACCCTCCGGCGGCCGAGCCCAGAGAAACCCGAGTTGCTAATCACCACTTACCCATAAAAAATATGGCTGTTAAGGGAATCACAAGCTCTACAAAAGTTACTAAGTAAAAAAAAAATGTTTTTAGATCAAATGATAAGTACTTAAAAAAAACGTGACTGTAAACAGAATCATGAGCTTTACAAAAGTTGCCCAATAAAAAAAAACTAATTCAATTGAAAAAAAATACATCATACATCAAACACTAGTGACATCACAATATTTTTCAGCACGGCAAAATGCACACAATAATGAAAAAAATCGACCAGTCCGAGCGATTTTTTGAAATCATTTATAAGAGCAATTGTGAATTTTGGGCAGAACTTTATCACGACTCTGTGTAATATCCCCAATGCGTTAAATATTATATGAAAATATCATTTTTTTGAGTGCATTTTTGCATTGCCGAATGCCCTAAGTGCCGAATCAGTATTTGGCCCAAAGTGCCGAATGTCACATTACCGACCATGCCCAAAGTGCCGAAAGACACCAAGCGAAGTCGTATCGTTCGTAAACAAGGCGTCGAAGCCGAATGCGAATCTGCAGTTTGGACATTCGGCACTTGGTCCAGTGTTGCCAGATTGGGGTTTTTTTCCCCAAAATTGGGGTAAATTATTGTCTTGGGGTTTATTTTTGGGAACTTCAATCAATGGATTATTTTTTGGGGTGGTTATTTTATATGAGGGGTATTTTTGGGAAAATTAATGAACATGTTATTACATTTGCTATACTCGGCGCGCCGACCAGGTGGTATGATCACGTTGCGTTCACGCCGCGTCCTCGTGATAGTTCACCGAGACGTTATAAAAAGCCTGATTCACACAGCCTTGCCACATTTTAGTTCTGTGCCGGAAATATAAATCTTTCTACTTTACTCACACATACTAAGGTATTTACCACTTTCTAATTAATTGTAATTGAAAAAGGCTGATTTAAGGATAGAACGTAATCACTACATTTAAATAAGACAGAAAAACGAGAACACATGGCATACAACGAAACTGATTAAAAATTTCGGCTGCGTGACACACGCTTCATATGCGTTAGCGCTGACCAATCAGCGAACACCACGCGAAAATCACACAAACCCATCATACCACCGATTCGGTGCGTCGAGTATAGAAATCATCTATACAGAAGTCAGTCATTTTCCTCAGCAATGAGGAAAAACCTGCAATATCATTTATGGAAGTTGTCATAGGGATTCTGTTATTGCCGTTTTCGTAATTTAGTTACCCCCAATGAAATGCTACACTTTTATTTAAAAAATATGTATGTGTGCCGAAAAGAAGATGAAAATGTTGAGGATGAACATGAATAATAAATTTTAATAAATTTTATAATTATAATGCTTTCATTTTGTAAATTTTCCAATAAATCCACTGTATTTACGTTTTATTTTCAAAATTTATTATTTTGGAGAGGGACAGCGGCGTAATTTTCGGGGAGTTTTATTAAATATTTGGGAAATTAAAAATTGCTACTGGCAACACTCGTTGCCCGTAAATAAATTATTATTATTATATTAAATATTCAATCTTTTTGTTTGCATTTTTTATCGTTAGGCCTGGATTTAGATTTTTGACCTGCAGTTTCTGTATAATTTTTCTTCATTTTGGTTTAATTTTTCGATTTGTTTGTTAAAATTTTCGGTTTTTTGGTCGGAATTTGTTTCTTTTTAGGACCGAATTTTTGATGTTCTGCCCTTTATTTCAACCTGAAATATTCACTTTTAAGCGTGATTTTTTGCCGGTATTTTCGAGTTTTGGATTTTTTGTCCTTTATCTTTTTTTAAACATTTTCGCGTTTCTGGTTGGCAATTTATTTTAAGCCAGAGTTATTTTTGGGATTGAAAATGGCAAACTATTTTTCTTTTGCTTGATTTTTCATATTTTTATTTTTTTAGACCAGAAATTTTATTTTTATTTTTGCTTATAGTTTAGATCTTTGGTCTGCATTTTTGATTTCTTTATTTGTTCTAACTTTAAGAGTTTTTGATTTTGTTCAAATTTTTTTTAATAATTTGTTTTTCGATTTTTTTTAGTTTTTTTATCTTAATTTATTAATTTTAATGGGCGAATTTTTGATTGGTCTACACTCTTGTTAATTTTTATGTGCGATTTTTTTGTTTGTTTTGAGGGTATTTTCGAAGTTTTTGATTGTTTGTCCTTCATTATAGATTTTTTTTAACCTAAGTTATTGTTTTTATGGGCGAATTTTTTTAATTACTTTCGAGTTTTGAGTTTCGGCAATTTTGTTGGGATAAAGTTTCATTTTCTTTTAGCATTTTTTATTTTTTACATCAGGAAATTTGATTGTTTATATTTCAGATGTTTGGTCTGTGTTTTCCATTTCTTTGTTCCCAATTTTAGAGTTTTTGACCTATAAACCAAAATTTTCGAATATTTCGTTAAAATATTGTTTTCTGGTCTGCATGTTTTATTTTTGCCGAGAGTTTACGATTTTAGGTCTAAATTTTTTGCCTATATTATTAGTTTTTTTTACCTTGGTTATAAATTTTAACGAGCGAATTTTTGATTGGTCAATACTTTTGATTTTTAACCTGAATTGTTGATTTTTGCGTGCAAACTTTTGGCCGGTATTTTCGAGTTTATTTAACCAAATTTTGGATGTTCTAACCTGAATTATTGTTTTTATGGGCGAATTTTTAAAATTATTATTGAGTTTAGGCAATTTACTTTGAAGTAAAGAGTTTTAGGGCTGAGAAATTGCAAATTATTTTGCTTTTACTTTAATTTTCAATTTTTAGCCTTCATTTTTATTGTTTTGACCAGAGTTTTTGTTTTTTTGGCCTATATTTTAGATGTTTTTGGCACCTAAACCAAACTTTTCGATTTAGTTGAAATTTTCTGTTTTTTGACTGCATTTTTAGTTCTGTTACCCTAATTATTAATTTTTGGTCGATATTTTCGAGTTTTTTGGTTCAAGTTTTTTATTTTTTTGCCCTATAATTTAGATTTTGCAGACTGAAATTTTTGATATTTTTGGCCTGTATTGATTTTTGTATTAATTTTAGGTTACTTATTTCATTTGAAATTTTTTGTTTTAGTGGTTGTTTTAAGATAAAACTAATGTACTTTGATATTTAGATAGAAAATACAGACTACGCGATTTGGTTTTAAGGAATTACTTAATTTTCAAATATTTCGATTCGATTTTTGATTTTTTTTTTCGAAAATTTTTAAATCAAAAAAATAATTTTTGCTGTCAATTTAGCTTTTTTAGTAATTGTCAAACATAATAATTTGGCCCGGAATGAAACTGATCACCCGGTATAACTGGAACTGTTTGGAAATTATGAAAAAAAAATGCAAACCGATTGAGGTTGGCGGCACTTACTTCGTGATACATTTTTAATTAAATAAAACACACTTTTACTGTTTATTTATAGTTTGATAATGATCACACGAAACTGCAGTCACTATAAATAAACAGTGTGATATTAACTAAGTAAAAGTGTGTTTTATTTAAAATGCAAACCATTTTAAGTATTTAATTAGCGATGATTTCCGAAAAATGAAAGAATTATTTTAATTATTTGGAGGATACCACAGCACAATTAAATATTTTTCTAATTTTTTAAATGGCCTTTTTGTACTACCTACATATTATCGAAAAAACGGAGTTATAAAACTTTTCTTTGTGCAAATTCCGAAATCCTATCAGCGCCCTGCTCTCAAATCCCAGTGCTGTCAGATTGAGGGGGTTTTCTCCAAAATGGGGGTAAATTAAGGTTTTGGTGTGTATTTTGGAGAACTTCAATCGATGGGGTATTTTTTGGGGTGGGTATTTTATGCGAGGGGTATTCTGGGGGGTTTTATGAAATATTTGGGGAAAATTAAAAATTACTCCTAGCAACATTGACTTGGTCCTCGCATCGACATATCGGTAAGGCTCAAACTGTCGAATGTCGATTTGGCACATTTCCTCGCACGCACCTACGGGTAAGGCCCAAAATGCCGAATATTTATGTTATAATACGTTTAAAAACGTTTAAAACAAAAGTACAATTTGTTTTATTATAAATTAAAAAAAAACATTCTCCAAGCCTGAAACCATCTACCTTCTATTGATAAACTTGTATTACCAAAAATTATTTTCTCATAGATGCGTGCGAAGATGTTCTGCCGAATGACCAAAGCGTCGATTCGCATTCGGCTCCGACGCCTTGTTTACGAACGATGCGACATCACTTGGCGTCGTTCGGCACTTTGGGCATGGTCGGTAATATGAAATTCGGCACTTTGGGCAAAATACCGATTCGGCACTTTGGGCAGACCCCCGTTGAACACACATATTTTATAAAAGTTTGTTAAAATGTATCGTTTTTAATATGTTATAATAATAGGCTTCTTGAAAATAGTTCAACCTGCTAGCTATGTTATAATGTCGACATTTGTCGCGCAGCCAAACATGTTGTGATTTATCTTCATATCACTACAAAAAATTGCTTACAATTGGAAAAGGTAAATATTAATTTCATTTCACTATTGTGAGGCTTATTCATCTTATTTTTCATTGTGTAAAATATTTGTTGATTTGCATTTTTTGCCAAAATTTGAATCCTAATTTGGGTGACTTCAAAATAGTACGTACACTGGACATAAACGTGTACAACCTTGGTTGTTTCAGATATTTCTCGAGTGCCTATTGTAATAAAAGCCTTTCAAAAGTATGGAAGATGCTTTAGCATACTTCTATTCAGAGCAGTGCGCGCAGGAATGTTGGCCTTACCACTTGAAGTGGACGAACTCACGAACGAATATGTTAAGGATGAGAAGTACCAATTTTACCTGATAAATCAGATACCATTCATATAGATGACCCTTCTGGCGAAAGTGTGGATGATAAGGAAGATAATCTACTATTTTCCGTTTTATCCAAAAGGCTTTTTAAAGACCATCCTTAATAAAGTCCATCGCTGATGCCAAGTGGGAAACAAGTGAACTTATTTATGGAACATGGGCAATGATGGCATCATTCAGCTGCTGAACATATGAGAAACCTGAGGATCTTGTTGGCTAACCAAACACCGGTCGAAATTTTCAAAATGTTTACAATTTTAAAGCAGATGAAACAATTCGATAAGTAACAATTAACAAAAATAGGCAAGGAGTCAAGATATCTGAAGATCACGTGAACATGTTTTTCGAATCTCTACTTTCGTCGGTATATTATACGTTGCCATCTGAAAGGGATTACTGGTAGGAGGATGATTTAGGAATGAATTTAAGCTAAAACGACTAAGTGCCTATTCGGAAACCAACTTGTTTGTTTCCAAGATAACACGAAACCTAACTACCAGAAGCATGACACAAGTCATGTTAAATTCAGGTCCCTTATGGTGACCATGAAAATAAAATCGAAGAACATTTTTCGATTGTTGTAATGATTGTTGCAATTTATGATGGACATACGTTGAAGGAATTCATAAAAGAAAACCTTTCCTCATCGGCTATTAATTGTAAGCAATCTGCGGTTTCAACTGGTATTGCTATCATTTGACTTGTATTGTGGAAAAGGAAGCCAAGATAAAGGAAATATACGTACACATCTTCGTGCAAGTATAGTTGGTAGATGCTATCATTTAATCAACAGCTATGATTTACTAACGTGACTAAAAGAAGAGGGCTTTGGAGCCACGGGAATGGTCCTCTAACAGATAAGCGGTTGCAAAATTACGACAATCAATTTGACAATAAGCGTTTAACAGATAGAACGAACTATTATATATTTCCTCTCGTGACGGGTTCAAGATCGAATTTACAACAGAAAAATAGAGTGCTTACTTTACAACCTGCTACGACAGTCAATTATAATAAATACATAGGTGGTACAGATCACCATGATTGATTGCTTCAAAAATATAGTAATGAAAATCGGAGGAAAAAGTGGTACTGGTTTGTCCACTAAAATGATCGATTTGGCTATTGTAAATGCATAAACATAATATATACTCATTAGAGTGGTTATAGCATATATGGGGAAGTTTCGAAGTATGTGAAAATCAACGGTAACCCGGTAACTTGTTCGTATAGATAAAAAACTAGTAACCGTAAATTTTGAGCTATATCGACCATGGCCTAACCGAGCCCTGGGCGTCTAAAATTTGAAAAAATGGCTTTTTTTCCTTTTTTTCATTTTAGCCCCCCTAATATTAAACGGTTCACCCTAATGGTCAAATGATATACTGTGTCGACAGAGGATGTCAATACGAATTCAAAACGAATTTATTTGTTAAAATCTAACTAAAATTGACAGAGTTGAGAATGTTTCAATAATATCATACTTTCATTTCTGTTACTTATTTTACACTTGTCTAAATCAGATGAGATCCCTTTACTGATAAATGCAATGCTTGTTGTTATAGTTCTATTTCCAAAATTACTCAAAATTCAATCGAGATAATGTTTTCCTGAAAAGGTAGATCCATACCAACGTCAAATTTTACATACACTTTATTTCAATAGCGCGCGAAACTGTGAAAAATTGTAGTAATTTTAATGGTTTCAAATAAATACAAAAATAATTGCCATCGATTTGAAACTTTCTAAAATAACTAAAAATACATTCGAAATTATGATTTCAGAGTAATCTGAATACACACCAAAACCAAATTTTGTGTACTTTTATTTGAACAGGGCACGAAATTATGGAAAATTGTAATTATTTTAATGCTCTCAAACAAATATAAAAACAATTGTCGAATTTTCTAAAATTACTTAGAAATCATTCGAAATTATTATTATTATGTAAAAACTCAGATTTTATGTAATCAGTTATCACGAAAAATCGTGAAAACTGTTATAACTTTGGTGGCTTTAAATAAATATACAGACAATTGCCATCAATTCGAAACTTTCCAAAATTACTCAAAAATTATAAAAATTGTAATAATTTTAATGCCCTCAAAAAAATACAAAAACAATTGTTGTGGACTCAAAATTTTCTAAAATTACTCAAAAATCATTAGAAATTATTATTACGTAAACAAATACTTACACACCATCACCAGATTTTGTGATAATTTCTTGTAATCGGTGCGAATAATCGGAAAAAGATTGTTATAATTTTGGTGGCTTGAAATAATTTAAAAACAACTGCCAACGATTTAAAACCTTTCAAAATAAATCAAAATTTATTCGAAATTATGATTTTGGGAAAATCTGGATAAATTTCAAAACCAAATTTTTACTTGAACAGCACGCGAACTTATGTAAAATTTTAATCTCTAATGCTCTCAAGAATACATATACAAAAACAATTAAACCTAAAATTTTCCGAAATTACTGTAAAATCATTTGAGATTGTTATTATGCGGAAAACTACTTATACAGCATCACCAGATTTTGTCATAATTTCATGTAAAAAAAAATCGAAAAAAATTGTTATAATTTTGGTGGCTTGAAATAAATATTAAAATGGATTTGAAACTTCCTACATTTCCTTTATTTTGGCAGAAAATTTCGATTTGTTTGGTCTGCATTGGCCCGAGTCAAAATGTTTGATTTTTGGCCACGATTGTTGATTTTTCATTTTTTGGCCTCTATTTTCGATTTTTTAGTTGCATTTTCGACTTTCCTTATTTGGCCGAAATTTTGTTCAATTTTTTTAATCTGCGTTTTTGATTTTTAGTCCCGAATTTTGGACTTTGGTCTAAATTTATGATTTTCTTCATATTTTTTTAGATTTTTTAACTAAAATTAACTATTATTTCCGAGTTTCTGGCCAGAAATTTACTTTGAGCTTGTAATTTTGGGGGTGAAAATTTGGCTTGTAGTTTCGTAAAACATTCATAACTTCGTCAATTTAAGTCCAATTTCAACAAATAAACACGTCTTGGATTCATATTAACGTCCTCTATCGACGTAATATATAATTTGGCCATTAGGGTGGACCGTTTAATATTAGGGTGGACCAAAATGAAAAAAGGGAATAAACCCACTTTTTCAAATTTTAGAGGGCTAGGGCTCGGTTACGCAATGTTCGATATTGCTCAAAATTTACTTTTATTAGATTTGCATCTTTACGAACAAGAACGGGTTGTCCCGTTGATTTTCAGATACTTCTAAAATAAGAACCACTCTAATATTCATCCATGGTGTAAACTCAGTGACTATAAAAGATTCTAGAAGGAAATTAGCAATTATATATTTAAAACTGGGATAAGGCAATCATATTCATAAAGACAGACCACCATCGACGTCCAGACAAAAAGTTTTTTATGACATTCAATTTGATTTCATTTGAGGCACGTAATCGAAAAACGTGGAAACGTGAAACCCAGCAGAAAAACCAGTTCATGTGATGTAAGAGTAAACCTTAAATATTTTATAGAAAATGCAGCTGTACTTATTGTATGGCTTGCCTTAGCAAGTACCATCATATAAATTATTATAAGAAGTTGCTGTGTTCTCTCCTTATTTGTGCAAATTTTCAGTTGCCTTTCTGAAGTTTTTTTTTTATTTAAGCTGAATAAATACTTTCTTATTTTGTGATAAATATGTATTATGGTGCGCGGTCTTTTCAAGAACTCATCAACTTTTTTAATATATAAAAATTGATCCTGGCATACAGTCCTATTCTACATTTACGGGTGTCATAATGACAGAAATCGTAAAATCTCAAAAGGATTCCCATCAGGGACAAATATAACTTCCTCTAGAAGCACACATTGGGAAATACGCCTAACACGCTGGTAATTATGGAAGTCCTCAAAGGAGAGTATACTTCATAGAGAAGCAACCTGGGTCAGATGGAAAATCATTTCGAATAATAAACTCCGTCCGTTACTACAATATTTTATTGAGTTAATATTTTGGTAAACATAACGAAGTAAAATAAATAAATTCATTAATTAACTAATTACTTATTAACATTTCAAGAGACAAAGAAAATTAAAAAATATTTGTGCACTGAAAGGTAAACCAGCGCATTAAAAACATCTAATAAAACTGACGAAGTATTTTGTTGCAGCCCTTGCATCTATCAATTCTCCTCGTGGCTAAAAAGTTGCCTATTACTGCTCTAAATATTTCTAATGTACAGCCTGCATGCTGTATAAATGCATCAATTTTTTTATGTTAAAATCAAATCATAATTTATTACTTCAGTGCAGTATATATTAATCTTTTGAGTAATTAATAAATAATAAATGTCTGTATTCCAAAAGTAGTTGAATATTCCGTATAATTTAGATAAAAACTGAAGAGTTTTTATTGTCTCTGGCGAACAGGAGTAGTAATTTAGCTTTATCTAATAAATGTTTCTTACAGATAATTGCTCAAACTATAAGGTATTCTCCCAAGAAGTTATAATGAACTGCGAGTCATATATTTTCATATTTCCAAGAAGCGAATTATGGGGCGAAGAACAAAGGGAAACTTTTTAACTATTTCCCAGATAAGTAGTGAAGTAACTAGCGAGTGCGTGGTAATTTCTCTTTGAACCCACCGAGCCTGTAAGAACTTTTTAATTAATAGTTAATTTGTATTATAATTAATATGTTAATTCGATCTGTTAACGATAATGTTACGACGTGGGATATGTTAATTAAATGGGCGGTCGACCAGGACCGAAAAGCTATCCGAGACGGGAAATCGTATGTAATGTCTGGTAATAATTCAAGAAAAATTGCGGCCAATAAAGCACGCATAATTTTGGGAAGGAAGTGCATAGGGGAGAGATACATACAAAGGAAAAAACATGGGGTTTTATTCTTTTTGTATATATTTTAGGGGTGGGTATGGATTTATGTGATGTCGATGGACTCCGTGCCATTGGAAAAACATGCAAATGGCATTCACAAATACTTCAAACGTTGTATTTAATAACACCCACAAGAACGTTTCCATCGATTACATTTCCCACAGGCGGGCGTTTCAAGATGAGGTTTCGATATGGTGTGAATGTACGCTTTATGTAAGTGTACATTAAATATTTGTAAAGAACTTATTTTAACCTCGTAACCCTATTTCCAGGTGTGTTAGGCAAGCTCCGTGGGCTTAAATGTCTAATTAAATTGGCCGGTTTGATTTTATGCATACAAGATAATAATAAGCACTAAAACCAAGTATTTGGCTTCACCGATTCCGAAATAACAACTGTTTGAACTACATGGATCTGGTATAATGAGTCACAATAGTCAAGTGATGCACAATTTGACTTTAATTATGTATTTTTAACTTTATTCTTGTCGGCCTTATTTAGTGCAGGACATAAACCACGTGCCCCAATTTTCTTCCAATTTCTTCCTACTTTTACCACTTAGTGCTAGAGTTTCTTTAAGTTCCCCAAGAAGCTGAAGATTCATTATAATTGTTTCGTATTAGCTCATTTCCTATCTATGGGATAAACCCCGCAAATACGCCGGTTGAATTAAATTAGGTTAATTTGCTAATTACAATAAAACAATGCAAATATTTTGAATGGAAAGGTATAACTCCGCATGTAGTGCATTATGTTAATAAATAAATATATAAAACATAGGTTTTCAGATGTATTATTCACACGATGTCTTGATAAAAGCACTCTATCATATTCACTTGAGAGATACAGTTTTCAAACTTTGAAACTGAATATTTCCCATTCAGGAAGGTTAAAAAATCCGTTCTTGAGTGAAAATACCCTCCATTTTTTAACAGATTTTTTTTATCGAATACAAACAATTCACAGACCGCTTATTTTTTTAACTCAACTAATCCTGAATTATTTAGATACTTTTCAATTGATTAAATATTTGAATAATATCTTGGCAAAAATATTTGTTTAAATGTTTTCCTCAGAATATTTTCTGTTCCAAAAAATATTTTTTCTACTTTGGTTTAATAATCGACCTTTTGTTATATCAAAAATAGTTTAATAATGAGATTTTTTATTTTACAGTTTTTGCTCATTATTAAACTATTTGTGGGAAAATTTTAGTTGTCGCGATTGGCAATACTTAAACGTCACAGGTGTCGACATCAAAATGTAAAATTGCCGTTCATTCATAGGATAATTGGAACTATTGTTCATTTTTTTACCGGCGTGGAAAACGTAGGACCTCGGAACGGCCGGACGCATGAATTCACTCAGCTCTCGGCGACAACGTTTAGGCAACATAACATGCACAGAAGAAAGGTTGTAATTTATTATATTATCACTTTGTTTGTAAAACGAATAATACGGAAGAAACAACGCGAGTACAGTGTATGTTTCCTCTGCGGTGAAAAAGAGCCGCTTCTGTAGGTGTATTAATTCGGCGTGGATTTTTAATTAGCGCCGATCGATACCTTACACGAGACACGAGAAACAAATGTAAACATAACTTTAAATTTCGATAAACATTTAGGCAAGTACGTTGCATTATCCTATAAGCTTAAATTGGTTACAACTTACTTGGAAATAGTTTGTTTATCGTGCCCATTACCAACTTTCCTTATTTCTGGAGGTAACTATTGAAACCGCCGTAGAAATAGGTATGTCAAATATTACATTCGTTCGGAACGAAAAATTGTTTCAGTGCTGCCACATGTTCATTCATCTCTACATTACCGCAAATGTAATTTTTTGTCTGAAATTTCACTGTTTAAACTAGTAATGGGCAAGATCAATCAAAAGAGATCGAGTACTCGATCTTTGCAAATGATCGAGCCGCTCGATCTTTTCAATCCGCTCGATCTTTTGATCGATCAACGCTGCTCGATCTTTCGATCGATCAACGCTGCTCGATCTTTTGATCGATCATTGCCGCTCGATCATTGATCGATCAACGCCGCTCGATCATTTCATCGATCAACGCCGCTCGATATTTTGATCGATCAACGCCGCTCGATCTTCTTACGCCGCTCGATCAAAACGAGCAGAGCGAGCGGCGTAAAAAGATCGAGCAGCACGAGCTGATTGCTCATATTTTGCAGGTCGATCGGCTTCAGTAATTGATCAGATTGTGCGACTCGAGTAGTTTGATCTGTTCGAGCATGGCTCGATCGTTGTATGATTACACTATGCATTTCATTTGATTTAATCGATTCAATAATTCTTTATGTTTAGACTAACTTGATTGATAATTAATTCATTGAAATAATAAAACTAATTTTGCTTCTATTTAACATTTTCAACCGCCCTGGCATTGTATTAGTTCTTATAAGTTGTGGGTCAGGTGCGGATAGGGATACCGGGAATTTCCCGGTGGGCTGGTGAGCCGATAGAGGCGGAGGTCGGTAATATCTTTGACTAAATAACAATTTGTTTTCGATTATTATTTTTTTTTTTTAGAAAGAATAGTTTAGTGTAGGGGGCCGATGGTAAAAACTTTCCCGGGACGGTTAAGGAGTTAATTATTCAATATGTTTAGAATTCTCCCGATTTGCCTCAATTCTGATATTTAAATATTTACATTCGATATTGAATGAATGCTTGTATTGAAATTGAAATCATATACGATGACGAGTAATAAGTAGTGATGGGCATGATCGAGTATCAATCGGTGATCGATCAGTTGATGTATCGAGCCGCTCGATCTCTTGCTCGATCTGCTTGAGCGGCTTGTGAAGATCGAGCGTCTCGTAAAGATTGAGCAGCTTTGATCGATCAAAAGATTGAGCGGCGTAAGAAGATCGAGCCTCGTTGATCGAACAAAAGATCGAGCGGCATTGATCGATCAAAAGATCGAGCGGCGTAAGAAAATCGAGTAACGTTGATCGATCGAGCGGCTTGAAATGATCCAGCGGCTTGAAAAGATCGAGCACTCTTACTTTCAGGCGATCTGCTCGATCAAACAATATATTGGTTGTTAACAAAAACAAATAATTAAAAACTTTTTAAGGGACTCTTACAAAACTAATTAACGAATTTAACTAAGCCATTTGCTATTTTAATAAAAAAATAAAAACTATATTTAATTGTTAATGTTAATACAATTTGAATGTATTTATAAGCAAGTCATGAGATCAAAACTATCTATAATATATAATTAAAATATATTTAAAATAGTATTGCAACCGGTTATAAGAGTTATAATACTGTTTTGAAAGATATTTTGATTTTGCGATATAGATAGTTTTTTTGACAGCTTTTAGCACAAGTAATTATAATTATATCTGTTAATCAATTAAAAACTATTGTTTTCTTATCTATAAATTTGTATTATATTAACATTACAAAACATAGTATTTTATTCTGCATTTATAAGTAACTAAAACATCTATTATTTTCATTAAAAAATTGTCATTTTAAGACATTTCCGGTTAAACTTAGAGTGATAAAATCTAGGTAAATAATGAAGATTTGGGTTTTTTAGATTTTTTAGGTTTTTTTTCAATTAATTAAGTTTTTACTGCTATTTTTTTTTAAACTGGCAAATGGCTTAGTTAAATTCGTTAATTAGTTTTGAAAGAGATCCTTAAAAAGTTTTTAATTATTTGTTTTTGTTAACAACCAATATATTGTTTGATCGAGCAGATCGCCTGAAAGTAAGAGTGCTCGATCTTTTCAAGCCACTCGATCTTTTGATCGATCAACGCCGCTCGATCTTCTTACGCCGTTTGATCTTTTCGAGCCGCTAGATCTTTTGATCGATCAAAGCTTCTCGATCTTTACGAGCCGCTCGATCTTTACAAGCCGCTCGAGCAGATCGAGCAAAAGATCGAGCAGCTCGACACATCAACTGATCGATCACAGATTCATCAACCTTTGAGATACTCGATCTTGCCCATCACTAGTATAAACCGTTATAGCACACTTGAAAAAAATATATCCTGACTTTGAGATTAGCAGCGTCGTTCTTTTACCAAAACCCATCTGCAGGTAGGTTGTCTTGCGATCGAAATTTACTTCCCCTTTCTATCGGTTTTTTTTCTATATTATTCACAAAAATAATTTCATTTGGAATAAACTGCTCGCGCTATTTAAATGAACATATTAAAGAACTAGAACCTAATAGTTAATACGATTATATTCATTCGGTCTTCGATGGATTTGCCTCGAGGGATAGAGCTTGATCATGGTTAAATTACCAATTTTTAGTAACCCTGCTAAAATTATCAACTACTACGCGAAGCAATATGTAAACTGTAATAATATTTTAACTTTATCCCACCCTTACCTGATACAGAGTACATTATAAAACCTGTTAATAAAAGATAACCATCTGAAGAATTCTGTGCGCCGCAAGAGATATGATACAAACATCCTCATACTTCTCGCTTAATACTCGAGCACTCGTTTATGCAAATTTTATCTGTCTCATTTTAGATAAGTTTTTGAGCCGAATAACAATATTTTGCGTGTCGTGAAAGGACAGTCCGATAAGAAACAGCGTCTTAATTAATTACGATCTTACAAAAACCGTTAGGTGTAATTACTGTCGGGGCCCCTTGTTAAAATACGGTCCTAATTTTACAAATTGGGTCTAATTGGAACGCGATGCCATTGGAAACAACGCATTTTACTACCTTTACTACCACTCTAGTGTTTGTCGAGCAAGTGCTTCAAATTGGAGGCGACCCTCTGGCTTCAACATCCCCTAAGCATAAGGCAGACATGCGATTATAAAATATGTATCACACAGGCTCCAGCTTTTATGTAGGCTAACTACATGTGGTCAACTCCTAGTCGGAACCTACTCATTATCCATTATTACAGGGGATGGAAGTTGCTGGTGTATCTCTTTCCTTATTTATTACGAGTCTTTCTGTGAGTATTGTAAATGGCGCTTGAGGATTTGAGGTACATTATTTAGAAAATAGTTCAACACCTAGTTTCTAGACCTGGGTGGATAATTCTTAATTCATTCAATGCAGAAATCGGGAAACAAGAATGGGAATGTATATTCTAGATATTCTTTCAAATGTGGAACTAATATTGTTATACAGGAACCGGTGAATACAGTGTATCGATTTATGCATTTATATTATTAATATAAAATGAAATATATTTTTATATATTCATCATACGAGTTGGCATTTCAAAAAAAAATTCTGTTGTCAACATGTAGTATTAAAATTAAACATTTCTATACATAATTATGAAGAATATATGGAATCCATTTAGAATCCAAACGTATCTTTGTATAAGATTCTTTCAAGATATCGGAACGGGACGAAATAATTGCTTTCCCAACACAGCACTAGGTATATTTAATTATACCGGTGTATATTTTGTGTGTTACAAACTAGTATAACCATCAAAATAATACATACTGTATATTGTTACAAACTAGTATAACCATCAAAATAATACATACTGTATATTGTTATAACAGTAAGCAGATTAGAAGCAAATTTGCAGGTCTTTTAAAGCCTAATCTCCCACATAATGGTTCACATGAATCTAACTCTGTAGGTTTTCTACCTTGTTAAATTTTTATTTGTCTAATAAAATGTATCATAACGCAACTTATTTTAATATACAAAATATTTATTGCATGCTGCATTATTAACACAACATTGATGTATACATAGTTGAGTATTCGTTTTGCAGTATTAAATAAACAACGAATGAGTTAAACATGAAGCTCTTTAGAACCCATGGTTAATGGGTTATCAGATGTGACTGAAACAAAATAAATTAATTCCGACTGTCGCTGGTTCGTTGGCTTTTACTACATTAACACGTTGACTGCCACGTTAATTTTCAGGATTCCGGTCAAAAAACACAATTCGATTTAATTGCTTATAATTATTGAAAAAGGACAGAAAAAATTGCTGCTTTTGAAGAAAAATCTGCTTTTTAAATAAGAATAATGTTTTTATGCGTATATTTTATGTTTACCTACTAAATCAATGTTCACATAAGCCAAACTTGATTTCTTTCCCAACTATGCTTATTTATACTGATATACCATGAATATAAATTATCATTGTCGGCTTCCTGAACCGGAATACAGACGAGTTATCTCGTAGGTGGCAGTCAACGTGTTAAATAGCATTTCGACTTCGATTGGTTCATTGGCTTTAGATGCCGATTCTTTGAATTCGTATGCGATCGCGACACCGACAAAAACGAATGGAAATGAGTAGGTCATGCGGTTCTTTAGATCTGGCTTTAGAATCAACTCTTTCGCCAAGTGAGGCGGATACAAAAAAGCACGTCATTGAAAAGGACACTATTTAAGTAGAAGAAAATTAATTCATGCTGATTAATTAATCTGAATAAAAATCAAATACAAATAAATGATTGCCCAATTATATAAACGTTTGTAATTTTTATCATTCAACTGTGGCTTTGCTTATTGGATGTTTCAAATGATAAAATAGAATGTATTAAATGACCGTTGAGGCAGTATTGTTATTTAGAAATTTGAAACAATAGAAGAGAAGCAATCTCTGACGGAAATCAATTATACGAGAGAGAGGAAGGAACCATTCATAGACCGGGGTTGCTAATTAACCAGTTATTATCAATGGTTTCATTGAAACCTCATTGATGGGTATACAATCTCTAATCGCGATTTTCTCCAAACTTGGTTTTAAAAATGGTAGTGGATACTGTTCCGCAGCTTGCGGAACTAGTATTTTATACTACAGTTCCGCGATGGTGTGGGTTCGAGTACTGACCGACTGGTCATTTTTTAACATTATAAATGAAATTTGATATTTTTCTGTAATAAATGACTACTTATATAGGTAATAACTAGTTTTTCAAGCTTAAGTTGCCATATGTGAAATTGTGTTCTTTATGTGAAATAGTGAAATATAAAATTAAGAAAATTAACTGGTGACGAACGGCGGCTCCGCTGCGCTGCGCTATCGTCCGTGCCTAGCCTATTAGAATTGAGCAAAAAAACCGATGACAAACGACGACTCCGTTGCGCTGCGCCGTCGTTAGTTCGTGGCCTATTAAAATTAAGCAATTAAACTGTGCATAGCCTATTAAAATTGAAGAAGGTAACAGGTGACGAACAAATTTAAGAAAAAATAAAAATTAATTTTCACAAGCCACACGCGTCGAGGAACTTCGGAAATGTAATCTGGTGGTAACCCCAGTTTTGTGAATCTGACATCTGTCAAATATGACAATGCACTCGGACGTTAACAGGAAGAAGCTTTTTTCATTAACTTTGGGCCTCTAAAAATTATTTGGTGAGCGTCTGAGAAGCGTATACACATTACAAACCAATATTCAAACAAAATTTAGGCCGGTACTGATAGGGGTTGTTTTGGTCTTTAGCACCATGTTGAGGCTGGTGGGGCTGACGGGGTGACCGCAATGTTACCAAACTTTGGTGGCCTGCTTCAAATGGAACGCTTAATGATTTCCCAAATAATGATTTTCACTGTTTTAACCCTCCCGGAAATATTTTTTTTTTCGAAATATTCAGGGAAAACATTTTAACGTTCAAAAACGACAATAATTCAAATATCCATATCTCGGTTAATAACCGGGCGATTTATAGTATATTACGACACAAGTTCGGTAAGTGCTCTCTAACAGATCGAGAAAAAACTAAAAATACGAGGCCCGTAGGGCCGAGTATTTGTAATTTTCGAGACCTGTTTGAATGCACTTAACGAACCGAGTGCTGTATAGTATTTTATCTACGACCACTACTGTAAATGCCCATTATCGTGCAATGCGCGTACTGCGTAAATACACCAAAACACCCACGTATGTTAGAGCCCGCTTGTAAATTAAAGGTACGTGTGTGTTTGCCATAACATACTAGTGAGTTTCGTTTACGAACTTTTGATTGGTTGAGAGTTGCGCGTTTGTTCGTTTTTATTAAATATAGTAGTCCGCGATTGTTAAACGTCACATCACGCACCCCGAAGCTGTCACTTCGCTATTCCGCACATTCTCTTATATAAATTAAGGTGAGAGTGGTCGTAGATAAAGTATACTACATAACGCGAGTTGTAAAGCAATTACGGGCTCGTGAAATGTTTTTTCACTTGCGGGTAATTTGCTATTTACAACTCTTGTTACGTAATATACTATTTTGCGCTACCGATTTAAAATAGTTATAAAAATAGTAAAAAAATAGTTTAAAACGACTTTTATAATTAAAAATCGCTGCTCTTTTATCTAGCCCATAACGGTACTAGGACTGTCATGACTCAGAACAGGCTTGTTATTTTGTGAGTTTCCTAGCAACCGAAATTAGTCCGGGAAAGCCATTCGAACGTGACTAAATACACACACAGTAAGCATAGCAATATAGAACGGTAGCGCAAAAAAAAAATTAAAGTTTGTTTTACGTACACACATACCGCAATGATAATCCGTCGTTAGATTTGTAATTTAAAAAGGAATAGAAAAATTCATTTTACCTACTCCCACTTTGTACATGATGAATTACCGAACTGTTTTCACCAAGTCCCTCTGCATTTGTCTGTTCGTCTTTAAATATCAAAAGCGACAGTGACATTTAAAATTAGAAGGAGTAGTCGGATCGAGAAATTTTATTTGGATTTTCTGTTGGGCTTGAGAAGGGCTTTCCGGTGGTGTAATCAGATTTCCAATCGGAGAAAAAAATGTTGTGCTCCGCTGCTAAATTTCGCTTCCCCCTTCCGTGCTCAACATCATATCTCGAAAACCACAAATCGGAACGAAAAACTTTATGGGGATCTTTGATACGGATTAAATCGGTGACTGATATGCCGTCGTCAGATTTTTAATTTTCGAAAGAAGAGTCGCAAAATTCTTCGAAAAATTCCCGCAAAATAATCAAAAATCGGCCGTAGATTGTAAACGGTGCGCCCCACCAAAAATGTAGATCTAACCTTTTCGACGCAAAATGCAATTCAGAATGGCATGCCGTTTAAATTTCTTGCTTGAGATAAAAAATTGCCGCTATAGAACTTTTTGATTGAAAGCGGGGGTGGTTTTCTCCGAATAACTCCTCGGGGGGTGGAGGTATCAAAAATTCGTAGGAGATATAAAATATAGAGAGGAGTTAGTTCTACAAAACTCTATGAAATTCGGAGCCGTGACCATAAGAGGAAGCGCGCCCTTTTTTCCGGAAGCGTCCGAAATGTGATTTTTTAGAAAAACGCTTGAGGTGTTGCAACGGAATTTTTTACGGGAACGTGCGGCAGCAAACGTTATGTCTCGATGCAATGGGGATTTTTTTAAACCAAATTTGAATTGTCCAACTCAAAAATCCTGGGAGGAGATGAGTTTGGCGCGAACCTTTGCATCGCGAAAAATCGATTTAAAAAAAATTCACCTCTGAGTCTCGGGTTGAGTTGGAAAATCGCGGTTTTCATGGGCCGCTAGACGTTTCCGGCTTTCGGGAAAAATATAAAATTTATCGTTTTTTTTGTTTCTTTGAGGGGTTGGCAACCCTTTTTTTAGAGGGGTAGTTCTAGAGGGTTGGAATTCTAATGGTATATTTCTTGACTTATTTGTGATTTTTCATAAAAATTTCAAATCGCCATCTATAAGCGTTTTGAAAATATTGTAAAAAAATGTTGATGTGGCCATCATGTTACTTTCTCCGACTTGATGGTATCATGTATATTTACGTTTTCATGGTTTATTTTCAATTGAAATCATATTTTAAATGTACTTCGAGCGTTGCGTAAACTCGGGTGAAACTGACGTTTAAAACGTCAAAATTATGAAAGATGGAAAAATTATACTTCAAATTAAAAAACTCAGTTTACTCAAAAACTAATGAGATTTCAAAAAAAACTTATTCTCTAGAAGTTGTTCATTTTGGCATTCTCTACAATTATTATTAACATAAATTTGCTGTAACTATTAACATTTCATAATTATAAACCAAATATTTAAAAAAAATTAATAAATTTTTTTCTCGAATAGCAATGATTTTATGAAAAATATTTTTAAGCAAAAGATGTTCATTTCTTTGTTGTCTGCAATGTTTGTTTAAATTTTTTTGTGATATTTTTCATATTTAAGAAAATATTGGCAAAAAACAAAAAACAGTTAAGGTAAACACCCACTTCCGGTGTACGAAATTTTACCAAAAGCTTTTCAGTTCTTCGGATTATCAAATAAGACGTATGTTCAAAGTTTCATATCAATTGCTTTGTTAGTTTTTGAGATACAGCGCACACAGACAGACACACACACACACACACACACACAGACACACACACACACACACACAGACACAATTTTTTTTTTTCCAGAAATTGTTGAAATGGCATCTAGGGACCCCAAAACGGATATTTCCGTAAAAAAAAATTTTGAAAAAAAAATCACGATCACAATACTTTCTCGTACTTCGTAACGGAGAAAGTAAAAATGGTGATGTGGCCATCATGTTACTTTCTCCGACTTAATGGTATCATAGCCATTTATATTTACGTTTTCATTGTTTATTTTTAATTGAAATCATATTTTAAATGTAAATCGAGCGTTGCGTAAACTCGGATGAAACTGACGTTTGAAACGTCAAAATTATGAAAGATGGAAAAATTATACTTCAAATTGAAAAACTCGGTTTACTCAAAAACTAACGAGATTTCGAAGAAAACTTATTCTTTAGAAGTTGTTCATTTTGGCATTCTCTATAATTATTATTCACATAAATTTGCTGTAACTATTATCGTTTCATAATTATAAACCAAAAATTTAAAAAAATAATAATGAATTTCTTTCTCGAATAGCAATGATTTTATGAAAAATATTTTCAAGCAAAAGATGTTCATTTCTTTGTTGTCTTCAATGTTTGTTTAAATATTTTTTTGATATTTTTCATATTTAATAAAATATTGGCAAAAAACAAAAAAACAGTTAAGGTAAACACCCACTTTCGGTGTATGAAATTTTACCAAAAGCTTTTCAGTTCTTCGGATTATCAAATAAGACTTATGTTCAAAGTTTCATATCAATTGCTCTGTTGGTTTTTGAGATACAGCGCACACAGACAGACACATTACAAACACACACAGACACACACACACACAGACACACACACACACACACAGACACAAAAAAAAATTCCAGAAATTGTTGAAATGGTATCTAGGGACCCCAAAACGGATATTTCCGCAAAAAAAAAATTTTGAAAAAAAAATCACGATCACAATACTTTCTCGTACTTCGTAACGGAGAAAGTAAAAACATGATTTGGGCCTTGAGCTTTTAGTTTACAAGGTGCCCGTTTTTCGAGCGGCACCATTAGGATTTCAGTTATCTTAAGAGATACAAGGTTGGTTAAATTAGGGCAAAGTTGTGTATAAAGTTGATTAATAATCTGTTGAGAAATTTGAGTTACCTTTTTTTGTTTTAAAAAAATCGCGAAGAAATAAAAAAATTCAATTTTCAATTTTAATTTTTTATTCGAAAACTATTACTATTACGCATTTTGCACTAAGTTATTATTAGAGCATTTTTTAATGAAAATTACTTGAAAATTTCATTTTTACGATAAAGTTATCAGTAAAGTAAATTTCAAGAATGAAGTTTAAATGGAACTGTCACATTTTGTTTTGAACAAAAGTGTTGATTTTGTTTACATGGCACTCTTTACAAAAATAATAAATTTAAAATTTTGACTCAAATGTAAAATTGAAACATAATGTGTGATATATCATCGTAAACAGAAAAAATCTTGCATTAGAAAATGTAGAAATCCAATATGGCGGCCATAAGAAAAACAAAAGTTGTCTATTGTTTCTCCGCGATCTTGAAAGTTAGAATAAATCTAATAACATATTTAGATCCTCCATTAAAAAGGGCTCTAATAATGTCTTAGTGTAAAATGCACAATAGTAATAGTTTTCGAATAAAAAGTAAAAATGAAAATTGAATTTTTTTATTTTTTTTCGCGATTTTTTGAAAACAAAAAAAGGTAACTCCAATTTCTCAAAAGATTATTAATCTACGTTATAATACACAACTTTGCCCTAATTTAACCAACGTCGTATCTCTTAAGATAACTGAAATCCCGATGGTGCCGCTCGAAAAACGGGCACCCTGTATATTAATAACAAGATTTTGAAAAAAAACATGATGATAATTAATAAAATAATTAAATTAATAATATTTTAATACAACATTTGAAGAATAGAATAAAAAATGAAATTTATGCTTATATTAAAAGTGATATTTTTGGGTCGTCATTTATCATCAATTAGCAGTTGCAAAACGCTAAGTACTTATCATTGGGTTAGGGTTCAGATAATATATAAATAAAAACATATATAAATTTTAAATAAATCGTAGAATGGTGAGAAAAATGGGAAAGATAGATAATCGAAGTTTATGCTGCAATTATTAGATTTTTATTTTTTCATTGACAATCAAGAAGTTAGTGAAATATATTAATTAGCAAAATATGTTTAGTATATGGTTGTCTTCAACATTTACATAATATTTTTCATATTTAAAAAAATATCGGAAAGAACGAAAAACGGTTTTACCAAGAGGTGTTTAGTTTTTCGAACTGTCAAATAAGGCTTATATTAGAAGTTACATTTGAAACTATTTAGTGGTTTTTCAGATGCAGCGTTTATAGACAGACCAAATTTCCTTTTTTGTAAATATTTTCATCTCTGGCGATCTCAGAAGAGACATTTCCGTTAAAAAAAGTGTTTTGAAAAATTTACACCATCACGATACTTTTCCGCACCTTGTAAGGAGAGTTAAATTTTGATTATGTAATTATCTCCGATTTGATGGTTAGAAAGGAATTTCTATGATTTTTTGCTTACTTGTTCTTTATAAGTTGTTCATTTTGGCATTTTTTGCGATTTTTGTTTATATAAGTTTGATAAAGCTATAATCATTTCACAATTGTAGAACGAAAAATTATGATGTGGCCCACATGTTACGTTCTCCAATTTGATGGTATAATAATTGATTATATTTATACTTCAAGGTTTATTTTCAATTTAAATGGTAATTTAAATGTACTACATTGAGCGTTTTACAGGATCGTTTTTTACGTCAAACATCAGCATTATCCGATATTAAAATTATGAAAGATGAAAATGACAAATTATACTTCAAATTCGTATTTTACTGTCAGTTTGCGAGAAAAAACGTATTATTTATAAGTTGTTCATTTCAGCATTCCCTACAATTATTGTACGTAGAAATACGATGTATTATAACTATTATGATTTCATAATTATAGACCAAAAATGACAAAAAACATCTTTTTTTGTAAAAATTAGTCAAATATGTTCATTTCTTTTTAATATTCAATTTTTGATTAAATGTTTTTGTAATATTTTTCATACTCAAAAAAAAATCGGAAAATAGAAAACGGTTAAGGTAAACACCCACTTCCGATGAACGAAACGAACAAAAGCTTCTCAAATAAGGCTTATGTGCAAAGTTTTATTGCAATTCCTGTATTAGTTTGTGAGATACATCGCGCACAGCCAGACAGTCGCACACATACTTTTTTTTTAGAAATAAAGTTTTGCAAGGGATTAATAAGAGTATTTGTTGAAATATTGGCAATTTTGATCATTATTTGTTTTTAGATACTGCTCCAAAATATAATGAATATTTTTACCATATGATTGATTGTATTTAATAATATTATAAATATGAAAAAAATATCAACAATCAATTTGTATATCAAATTTAAAATAACACATTTTGTTGATTCGCCCGCTATTAACATATGGGAACATCGACACCGAATGTAATCGTTTATTTTAATCAAAACGACAAAACAACAAAATGAATGTAAGTGGATTTTATAATCCATAGTCTGACATTCCTGTCCCCAACAAACAAATGAATTATATATAAAATTCATCGACTTACTTGTTTCGTTAATTACTGAGTCCATTAAGATAAACCAATTCAACGTTCTTACAAGCTATTGACTTCATTGGAATTTGATACTAAAGTGTGCTCGCATTTCTAAATTTAATTCCGTTGATAATTAACACAGTATCCGGAGGCTTATCAGAAAGGCATCTGCTGGCCATCGGGAGTGCATATGTTAATCCTCTCGCCTTTGCTAAACCCCTAAATAAACCCACTCTAGACACCAGGCAGACGGGCACTCAGGTGAATCAGAGCCTCTTTTGCCGGCACATAAATATTCCGATATCCTCTGTTTCTACTGGACACTGACTGACGGTGGTAATTAAAGCATGTTCATGCTAATAGGTCGCATTGATACATTATTAACGGCCACCAAGTCGGGCACCGTTCCAGCAGTAATTAACTGCATTTGTTACTCCTGTTGGTCGCTAAATATTATTAACTATCTGAGAGTTGGCCAATTCATACAGCTATTTAAGCTATGCTAATATTTTATATATCGACCCTATATTAGGTTGTATAATTATTAAGTTATAATACTAGAATGTAATTTAATTTCGCTTGCACGTCAGGAAGTTGTCAAAATATGTTGAGACATTGAAACCTTCTGCATAACATGCACGATTTTTTAGGGGATTTTAAAATATTATTGACCTACGAGTGCCCAGGTTACGCTAAGCACCAATGCACCAGAGGGCATTTCAAGACGATAAATAATAAATACTTGCTTATTCTTGAAGTAAAACTTGCTTAAACGGGCATGGATTACATAAAAACCGGTTGTTATGCTATGATTCATAGAAAATATAAGTGCTACATACTTATTATAATGCTATTTCTTACGATTATATGTAGTCAAATGCTTATTTTAAAACAAAACGACTCAAAGGCTATCTTTAAAAGCATACTAAGCAGATAAAATACAAATTACAAGCGAAGACGAATGCCATCTATACTAGAATTGACTAATTATGCTTATATCTGGCCTTTACTGCAATTCGAGAATTCACTAGAATTATAGTTATTCAATTTAGGATACCTACCGTGTAAATAGTAGTACTAGTAAACCTTTACTTGGCATAATTAATCTACACTAAATTCTCATAAAAAAAACCCGTCAAGTACTTTTTCTTGACTATATGTTCATCTATTCCTATCTATCTATCTGAAGCTCCTTATAGTACAGATTATACTAAATTACTTCTACCTATAATAATTAAGTAATTATCGCACCTGTAGCTCAACTTCCGGAAGCTTTTCCCTGCGCGCTACCTTCTCCTCCGTCTTTGCAAATAACTTGTTTGTTTTAATCATCCATTTTATTCCTTCACATTTCACCACCTATTTCTTCTGACATGTTTTCCATGTCTCTTTCACATACTAAGCACCTTCCGCTCAAACTTAACTACTATTCCAGATGCAGTCCAATCCATTGGTACGCCTGCAACTTAGAGTTGACCTCTTCAATTTCAGTGTTACTTTTTCAAGTATTGCAGGTGCACCGTTTCAATCTTCTCATACTCAATATTATGTGTATACGTGCATTCCACTATGCCAGCAACATAATCGCATTGTTATCAAGCATTCATAATATTATATACTGAAACAACCCGATATATGGCCAGAGGGTGTATGCATAAATCCTTTTTTAACATGGATAGGAAGGAAAAAAATAACCGTTTAGCCATAAATACGTCTATAAACATTCTTCATCAGAACGTGCAGTCTCTGGGAAATTCGTTAAACGAAATACACTTTTGTTCACAAGAACATAACTGTAATTTCCTCTGCATATCAGAACACTGGCAATCACCCGACCAAATAAGATTGTTAAATCTACCGGACTACAAGCTTACAACTTCCTTCTGCCGAACCAATAAAAAACATGGTGGAGTAGCTATTTATGCCCAGACGGACTTTAATGAAAATAAATGTCAAGATCTTGAAGAACTCGCCGAAGAAAGTGTATTCGAATGTGCAGCTTGCGAGTTTCTCATTAACTCGAACTTATCGCTAACTCTAGTAACTCTATATCGTGCTCCGCATACAGACCCATTAATGTTTATTCAAAAGTTAGACGCCCTTTTAAAAAAATTATTAGATAAACGCTCCAAATTCTTAATTTTAGGAGACTTCAATATAGACACACTAACAATTTCAATGTACACTAATAAATTTTTTGATGTAGTGCACTCATACGGATGTTCTTTCCTGGTAAATGAGCCCACCCGTATCAGTGGACATTCATCCACTTGTCTAGACAATGTAATTACTAACCAAGAAAATGCTAAATGCTGTGTAATACGAACAGGAATATCCGATCATTTTGGTCAAATCGTGACTCTACCTATGAACACCTACAAAAGCGAGAACTTCGTACGTAGACGTATTTATAGTGACTCCGCAATAAATAACTTTAATACAGCCATTGTTAACACCTCATGGGATCATATCTATGCAACGAATGATATTTGCACTAAACTAAACTTGTTCTTTTCAACGTTTAAAAACATGTTTGATACTTTTTTTCCAATCCGTAAAATAAACCAGGTAGCCAGGAAACGCATTATTTATAACACAACAGAGCTGCAAGAACTTAAAGAAAAAATATTGCTCTTTGAAACTATAGCGACATACGAACCTACGGTTAAATCGGTATTAAAGACATGTAAACAAAACTTTAACAGAGCATTAATAAAAGAAAAAGAGAAACACTACTCGAATTTAATTAATCAATCTGACAACAAAATTAAAACAAGCTGGCACGTAGTAAAAGATATAACTGGAAAGCATACAAAAACCACACTACCACGAGCAAACCTACACGATGTTGTAAATGAATTTAATGACCTATTTGTAAATCAAGCTCATCTTAAAATAAATGAATCACTTATAGACTTATATAAATCTGATACCTCAAATATTATCAACAATACACATTCAATATTTCTAGCACCTATAGATCCACCAGAGCTAATAGAAATAGTAAAATCGCTAAAAAATAAAAAAAGTAGTGGTATAGATGATATACCAGTCTATATAATAAAGAACGTTATTCACCATATTGCAGACCCCTTATGTCACCTAATCAATGCTACGTTTGAACAAGGCATTTTTCCGGATGAACTAAAGATTGCATCAGTGAAGCCTATCTATAAAAAAGGTGACATTGAAGATTTAGAAAATTATAGACCGATCAGCATTCCGCCATCGTTCTCAAAAATTTTTGAACACGCTATGGCAAAACGACTTATAAATTTTTTGAACAAATACGGAATCTTGAGCGATCAGCAACATGGTTTCACAAAGGGTAAAAACATAAATACGGCTCTCTATGAGTTTACAAAGACTATACACGACGCCTTGGATAAAGATGAATTAGCTTGTGGGCTATTCCTAGATTTGTCCAAGGCGTTCGATAGTGTACCTCACGATAGACTACTAGATAAATTGCATGCCTACGGAGTACGGGGGTTGGCACAGTTATGGCTTGAGTCTTACTTAAAAAACAGGCAACAACTAGTTGAAATCAAAAGTAATAATATAACATATCAATCTAGACTTATGACCACAAAACTTGGTCTTCCACAAGGAAGTGTCTTGGGACCACTTCTATTCAACATATACATAAATGATATATTCATAAACGCAAATGCTGTAAATTGTTCTTTAGTTAATTATGCGGACGACACAAATGTCGCAATTAGTGGTAAGAACTTCTTGGAACTCCGTGACAACGCCACTCGTATACTGGAATACTTGGAAAATTGGTTCGTCGTAAATAAATTACTGTTAAATAAAGCCAAAACCAAATGCATTCTTTTTAACATCAATAAACCAGCCGAAATTCCAAGCAAAATTTTAATAAATAATACGCATTATAACTTTGTACCCTCATCTAAAGTTCTTGGCGTTACATTTGACCACTGCCTAAAGTGGAAACAACACATCCACGAACTATGCTTACGCCTTGGTAATGTTTGTTATATGCTGCGAGTCCTGGCTACAAACATTGATGCAAGTCTGTTGAAAACAGTTTATCACACAAATTTTGAATCTCTCTTGCGGTTCGGTGTTATTTACTGGGGAGGATCATCGGATATAAATAGAGTCTTGTTAATGCAGAAACGTGCCCTGCGGATAATATTAAAACTAAATTACAAAGAATCATGCAGAACAAAATTTTCGTCTATGGGAATTCTCACTATTATAGGGATATATATTTATGAGTGCCTATTGTTTTTTGCTAATAACAAAAAAAATTTCAATTGTTATGAAATGACGCATGAGTACCATACTCGTAATAAATCTAATATGCGATATCCAGTTCTACATCGAACGCATACCCAAAGAGGATTTGGTTATGCATGCCTTAAGTTTTTTAATCACCTTCCAAAGTATCTCAAAGAAGAACAAAATTTTAAAACATTTAAACATAAGGTCTATGAACTCCTCAGAGAGATTGAACCTTATACGATTGAGGCATACTTTAGTTTTCTAAGTAATTAGCATGTAAGCTACCATATGGACGCTATTTTGTACATTATGTAAAATTTATTGTTTATATTTGTATAAAATAAAGAGGTATTATTATTATTATTATTCAATCTCAGGTTCTCCGCTGTCATTCCATTGCTACCCTCGTTTTCTTACACACGTATCCAATAAGCCAGTTTCTGCCTCCAGTTTCGGCGAACACATATCCGAGATATTTCAATTCTCTTAGATACTCTACACTTTCACCTATCCATCTCAAAACGTCTGCATTTGTCTTTCCGGATGCCTCTTTGCACAGCATCCATTTTGCTTTACTCACATTTACTATCAACCGTGCCCTCCACAACCTTTTTCAACTCTCATCCTTTTCGCATCCGCATATACCGGACTCCGCACTTTTATACCACCCAACAATATTTCCCATGCACGGCCTAGTTCCAATACTTTCTCCATATGTGCTACATTTATGTTAAATACAAGTGGCTTTAGTGGGTACCCCTGCCTCACTCCATCTTCTAAACGAAAAATGTGTATACAGTGCGAACGTTGGCTGTGGAACGCTCCAAATAAAAAAATTCCCCGATCATCTGCGGCCAAAATGCTCCGAAACGTCAACCTTATTTTTTGAACGCGCATCTTTTCTGATAGTTGTCAATTTTCCATACCCCCACCCCATTGCGTAATGACGCATTTTTTTCAAATGGAAACCATTTTTTTTATTTCACTAAATTTGAAGAATTTTTTTTTCTCTTTACGACTGTGAAAAAATATTTTGTTTTTTTTTGTTTTTTATTTCAGAAATTGAAAAAAAATTTTTTTTTAAACTTATTTAATGTATCAAATGTTCAAAATGCGCATCGTTCCTCTCTTGGCAAAAAGCCAATCCCTTACATTTTGAAATATTTCTGGTGGAATTTGTCTCATTTCTTAAATAAATAATAATTACTTTAATTAATTTAATTTCTTAAATAAAAAAACAAAAAAAAAACAAAATATCTTTACACAGTCGTAAAGAGAATAAATAGGGCTACAAATTAAGTGAAATAAAAAAAATGGTTTCCATTTAAAAAAAAATGGCGATGACGTCATTACGCAAAGGGGTGGGGGTATGGAAAATACACACTATCAGAAAAGATGGGCGTTCAAAAAATAAGGTTGACGTTTCGGAGGATTTTGGCCGCAGATGATCGGGGAATTTTTTATTTGGAGCATTCCACAACCAACGTTCGCACTGTATAAATACCACTTATAAATCGTAAGGTTTTGTAAAGGTTGAAATTAGCTGCAAATAAACAACACATACGTGATAACAATATAGTGAAATTGATCAACCTTTCGTAGAACTATTAAGCACCACAATTTTTACAAGTGTAATCCGGACGATGTCACATGTGAAGTTCTAAGAATATTACGTAAGTATAAAATTGTTTAAATTGCGCTATAAAGAAAAGACTATTAAACGGATTCCCTGAATTCCTTGATATTTCATGTGCCTAATGTTTATTTTCAGTATTTTCATATCGGGACTTTTATTCTTACAGGCATTTATGTGTGAATAAACACGATGTGTGCAAGGATTTGTAATCCCTTTTTGGGGGAGAATTCTTACAAATTGGATTTAAAGGCGCCAGTGGCACCTGGAAAATCGGAGGAGGTGAAGAATCGTGTTGTCATAGCACGCTTAGTTGCTCTCCTTTGGATGTAAACGATGGAGTTATATTTCACTCAAGTGAGTTTCAGTTGAACTTTTTGAGAAATGGTTTCCAAGTTTACGTGTTTTATTACACCGCAGATTTCACGAGAAATATGTTAAATTTCAATGTGAAATATTATTAAATTGCTTTGCATTATTTTATTCCACATATTTGAAGTAGCAGTGATATTTAATAAATTATGCTAAAATTTTCACAAATTCTGTTTGAAGTCAATCTTTGAAAATATAATATGTGCAATAATATTTACAAAGAATGGGCGACTTGTAAATTATTGATTTGTAAAAAATTGTATTCTATGTATGTTTAAGCTTGTTAACGTAACTTGCAACACACCAATACATATCTGAAAATAAATTACGTACCAACTGAAATAAGAAAGATATAACTACACACTCTTACTTTAATATATACTGAAGGAAAAAACAATTAAACACTTTAAATTCATGGAATTTCGACCATTTTCAAACCGCCATAACTCGGTGTATTTTCAATAGATTTTGATGAATCTTTGAGGGCAAAAAACTTTGAAGTGTCTTCTTTAAAGTCATGCATGCGAAACTAAACGTAACGCCTTCCGCTCCCCTCTAGCGCCCCTAAAAACCGTTTTTTCTGGAAACCATGTCCAAATTTGACGATGTCTACGGAGTTGTAAAAAAATTGTCTGCTCAATCCACCACAAAGGCATTAAAATGTGATCAATTCCGTATGCAGGACTCAAGAACGATGTTTGAAAAAAAGTGCATTTTGAGGTTTTTCGCACCTAACTCAGTGATTTTGTCAACCAAATTTGATGATTCTGTCGGGAAAAAATCCCATTTTGACTCTACTTTAAGAGAGTAAACTCAAATTGGAATGATCCCTTTTCGAACCCTACAACCCCCGAACAAGAAAAACACGTTTTTGGGCAAAAAAACGTCCAACTTTGGCAACGTCTACGAAGTTCCTACGACGATTTGGCACAAAGTTTTGGGTGTTTGAAAAAAACGAATTTTGTAGTTTTTTTGATTCATAAGTCTGAAGTTTTTCGACAAAATTGTTTTCGTTTTCACGAATGAACATTTCTTTTCATGTTCTTTGAGGTATGCACGAAAATTCATTGTTTTCGCGAAATCACGAATTTCGCATTTTGTACCTTAGAACTCCATTAACAAAAAACTTTAGGTCAAAAAAGACTCACTTTAACGATCTCTGTAGGGTCGAAAAAAAATGTGGGCCTAACTCCCACCATTCGTCCATTTTTCCATTCGTCCAATAAAAACAAACAAATTACACTGACGTAAAAAAATGAAACACTTGAAATTTGTAAAAATTTAGGTAATTTTCCAATGGCCATAACTCGGCTTCTATCCAACCGATTTCGAAGATCTTTTGAGAAATCAAAAGCAAAATGTGTCCTCTTTGAAAGGGCTTATCCCCCACTCATAGAGAAGGGTCTATGCCCCTCCAAACAAAAAAATAAAAAGACCCCAAAATGTACTTTTTTTTAAACACCCATAACTTTGTGAAAAAATGCCGTAGGAATGTCGTTTTTGAGTCCTGCATAGATAATTGAACACATTTCAATGCCCTTTTGGTGGATCGAGTCGACACATTTTATCCAACTCGGTACACGTTGCCAAAGTTGGACGTTTTTTGCCCAAAAACGTGTTTATCTTGTTCGGGGGTTGAAGGGTTCGAAAAGGGATCATTCCAATCTAACCCCATTAAAGTAGGACCAAAATGAGATATTTTCCCGTAAGAATCATCAAATTTGGTGGAAAAATCAATTATATGCGAAAAACCATAACACCCATAACTTGGTGCCAAATCGCCGTAGGAACTTCGTTCTTCGAGTCCTGCATAGGAAATGGATTAAATTTTAATGCCTTTATGGTGGATCGAGTCGACAAAATTTTTCAAACTCCGTAGACATCGTCAAAGTTGAACATGGTTTCCTGAAAAAACTTTTTTTGCCACAGGGGTGCTAAAGGGGGGGGCGGAAGGGGTTACGCTTAAGTTCGCATACATGAATTTGAAGAAGACACTTCAAAATTTTTTGCCCTCAAAGATTCATCAAAATCGATTGAAAATACGCCGAGTTATGGCGGTTTGAAAATGGTCGAAATTTCACGAATTTCAAGTGTTTAATTTTTTTTCCTCCAGTGTATATTACAAGAATTTTATAAGAAAATATTAGAATAAGACCTTTTTTATATTGCGTGTCTATAATGAAGCTATTACCATTATAATACAAGTGCTGTCATAGTTTTGCTATAATTTATTTTTAAGTTGGTAGCATTAAATATCAAACGTTAAATAATTCAAACGATTATTATTATAAACTATATGGATATATAATTATTAAATATAAATGATTTTAGATTTCACAGATAGATTTAATAATATAATTCAAAACGAAGTATATTAGACAATCTGTGAACACACAAAAGCTACGTTATAACAGCTTACTGCTATTACAACACCGTGAGATCAAAAAGTCGAAAATCGTTGGCAACCCTTAAAACATAACCTCACTAGCAGCTCATTGGCGTCACTAAGAAAGGGAACTTTGGCATGGAAAACCCTAAAATTTAAATAAAATGACTAGATTATGGAAAATAGTTGGCAACCCTTAAAACATAACCTCACCAACAGCTCATTGGCGTCACTAAGAAAGGGAACTTTGGCATGGAAAACCCTAAAATTTAAATAAAATAGCTAGATTATAAATCTTAAAAGTATGATTAATAGTGATGATTAGTTCTAGAAATAACTGATAATGTTTAAAATGGGAAAAATTGGTAAATAGAAACACGTAATACCATTTTTACAACAAGTAACCTTAAAAAATCAAAAGATGTCAAAATCAACAAAACATACACTGTACTGCATTGGAGATTCCCAGGCAGCTAATATAATTTTACTTGAATTATTATAGCGATTTTCAGACAATATGCTGCAAACTATTTTCGACTTTCTGATCTTATTGTATATGAGCTGCAATAGTTTTGATCTAATCTATTTAGAGTTGCTAGAATTAGCAATCAAACGTCAAATAATCCAAACGAAATATACAGGGTTGGGATAAAGTATGGAACCAAGCAAATATCTTTAAAACAAAAAGGGCTAAATTTATGAAACTTTGCAGGCAAGTATAATGACACATAACGCATCTGATGCCATATTTTTTACTACTACTGTACTTCCGGTTTCACCGGAAATACCCTCAACTTTTTTTAATTTGAATGGGACACCCTGTACATTTCTGCAGATTTTAGAAGATCTTTTTATTTCGAATTCGTACATACTAAGTTCAGTGGAAATCATTTGTATAAACGAAAAATAAATCACTTTACAATTAAAGGATAGATAAATGTATTTGCTTTAGACTAATGTGTTAATACAGTGTAGTAAGAAATAAACGAGTACAATCTAGTAGGTAACTGTTGCCAAACTAATTGACAGAAATACATTGTACGATTAAGAACCGATGTGAACCTAGCGCCCGACTTTTAAAAAGTTGGACTTTTTTAACGTAGATCGATTGTACCTTGTTTGTACCTGTTTGTACCGCTATTAACTTCGTTTGTACCTCAAAGACAAAAAAGTTATTAAACAATAAAAAAATGGCCAGCGCCCAACTTTCCCTTTTTCAAATTTGGCTTATGCCATTCGAAAGAGCATCGTTTGTACCCGTTTGTACCTCTTTTTAAATTGTTTGTACCTCAAAGGTATCGGAAGTACAGGCTTCAAAAAAAAAAAAAAATTCTATGGAGGCGATTTTAGTCAATTTTCAAGTTATCGCAAAGCGACTAAGGGGAATCGAAAGAGCATCATTTGTACCCGTTTGTAGCCTTTTTAAATTGTTTGTACCTCAAAGGTACCAGAAGTACAGGCTTCTAAATTTTTTTACATTCTATGGTGGCGATTTTAATCAATTCTCAAGTAATCGCAAAGCGACTAAGGGGAATCGAAAGAGCATCGTTTATACCCGTTTGTACCTCTCTTTAAATTATTTGTACCTCAAAGGTACCAGAAGTACAGGCTTTTCAAAATTTTTACATTCTATGGTGGCGATTTTAGTCAATTTTTAAGTAATCGCAAAGCGACTAAGGGGAATCGAAAGAGCACCGATGGTACCCGTTTGTACCTCTCTTTAAATTGTTTGTACCTCAAAGCTACCAGAAGTACAGGCTTTTAAAAAATTTTACATTCTATGGTGGCGATTTTTGTCAATTTTCAAGTAATCGCAAAGCGACCAAGGGGAATCGAAAGAGCATCGTTTGTACCCGTTTGTACCTCTCTTTAAATTGTTTGTACCTCAAAGCTACCAGAAGTACAGGCTTTTAAAATTTTTTACATTCTATGGTGGCGATTTTAGTCAATTTTCAAGTAATCGCAAAGCGACTAAGGGGAATCGAAAGAGCATCGTTTGTACCCGTTTGTACCTCTCTTTAAATTGTTTGTACCTCAAAGGTACCAGAAGTACAGGCTTCTAATTTTTTTTACATTCTATGGTGGCGATTTTAATCAATTTTAAAGTAATCGCAAAGCGACTAAGGGGAATCGAAAGAGAATCGTTTATACCCGTTTGTACCTCTCTTTAAATTATTTGTACCTCAAAGGTACCAGAAGTACAGGCTTTTAAAAATGTTTACATTCTATGGTGGCGATTTTAATCAATTTTCAAGTAATCGCAAAGCGACTAAGGGGAATCGAAAGAGAATCGTTTATACCCGTTTGTACCTCTCTTTAAATTATTTGTACCTCAAAGGTACCAGAAGTACAGGCTTCTAATTTTTTTTACATTCTATGGTGGCGATTTTAATCAATTTTCAAGTAATCGCAAAGCGACTAAGGGGAATCGAAAGAGAATCGTTTATACCCGTTTGTACCTCTCTTTAAATTATTTGTACCTCAAAGGTACCAGAAGTACAGGCTTTTAAAAATGTTTACATTCTATGGTGGCGATTTTAATCAATTTTCAAGTAATCGCAAAGCGACTAAGGGGAATCGAAAGAGCATCGTTTATACCCGTTTGTACCTCTTTTTAAATTGTTTGTACCTCAAAGGTACCAGAAGTACAGGCTTCTAATTTTTTTTACATTCTATGGTGGCGATTTTAGTCTATTTTCAAGTAATCGCAAAGCGACTAAGGGGAATCGAAAGAGCATCGTTTCTACCCGTTTGTACCTCTTTTTAAATTGTTTGTACCTCAAAGGTACCAGAAGTACAGGCTTCTAATTTTTTTTACATTCTATGGTGGCGATTTTAATCTATTTTCAAGTAATCGCAAAGCGACTAAGGGGAATCGAAAGAGCATCGTTTCTACCCGTTTGTACCTCTTTTTAAATTGTTTGTACCTCACAGGTACCAGAAGTACAGGCTTTTCAAAAATTATTAGCATACATAATAGGCCTCAAGTATCTTCTAAAATACCGATATTACAGAACGGAAATAATTTACGACCTGAGCGAATTGCAGGACAATACTTTATGGTAAAACATACATGCGCATTTGATGCGGTAATTCACGCATTACTTGTAGGCTACCGCGACTGGACAAATTACTACGATTATATCAATAATAATACCGACACAAATGAATTATTTAATTTCGTAACAATGGTTTCCAGATTTGGCACACAACAAAAAGTATGTAAAGTAAGAGCGTCAATACTGAGCAAAATTTTTGAACCTAAAGGTGGAGAAATAAATTGTGCATGCAATATCGGTAACCTGGTAAAACATAATTTAATGAAAAATGCGATGTCATACGGTATCCTAAGACGATGCTCCATTTGTGAGTGGCAGCATCAACAAGATACAATAGTTATTGAAATAAATACCAAACCAATATATGAGCACGGAATGAGAGGATTGCAAGAAGCCCTGAATCAAAACCTTACGATAAATAAAGAGTGTTGTCGCTGTAGTAATAAAAATATAGATTTTATTTTTCAAGCAGAATGCTTATCTTGGTTGAAACTTGCGCATTGACTCGGTCACTTCAATTGGTCTGGTATAACACTATCGGAGATACCACTGGATATACACTTAAATCAAAATAATTACTCGTTAGTTGCGGCTATCGAATATGTCGGTGGAACTAATCCAAATGAAATCGGACATTACATTGCATACTGCCGTCGTATAACAGGTAAATGGCAAATCTATGATGATCTCAGTAAAAATAAATTTCCTGTTACAGCACCAGCCAGAGTACTTTTGCAAAAGAAAAAAATGTCTTTGTTAATTTTTATAAAAAAATAGAATTACAACTGCTGCAATTCTACATAATTATTTTTTAAATTTGATAAACGCACACACACGCATACGCAGGAAACAGGGTTTGGAGTCGTGAATTACTACGGGAATGACGAACCGTGGGGTCCCTGTCGACTGTGTCACACACACACACATATACAAAGAGGTGTAAATCCGACCGAGCAACCTCCACGTGGTACATCTTGGTTAACGCCAATTTTGGCGGTACTAAATCCTTCCAAAATATAATCAAAGAATGTGTATATAAAGTGCGAAGCTGCACTGATGAGAGATAAATCTCGAAACGCGTCTGCAGATGTCTATTTACTTAATTTTTACATAAACAAATAAAAATAAACGATCTTAAACCAATGTTATTTAGCTAGTAGAACTAGTAATAATAACATCTTGCAAATTTCTTTTGTATCATTTAATATGCGGCGTGGCATTAGCCAGGGAAGTATTTGTTGTTTCAATTAGTTATTTGTTTATAGTCTTAGTAAGACTTAATTTTGCTTTGCAGAGTTACGAACATTTTACGAATTTTTTTTAAGCCTGTACTTCTGGTACCTTTAAGGTACAAACAATTTAAAAAGAGGTACAAACGAGTACAAACGATGCTCTTTCGATATCCCTTAGTCGCTTTGCGATTACTTGAAAATTGACTAAAATCGCCACCATAGAATGTAAAATTTTTTAAAAGCCTGTACTTCTGGTAGCTTTGAGGTACAAACAATTTAAAGAGAGGTACAAACGGGTACAAACGATGCTCTTTCGATTCCCCTTAGTCGCTTTGCGATTACTTGAAAATTGACTAAAATCGCCACCATAGAATGTAAAATTTTTTAAAAGCCTGTACTTCTGGTACCTTTGAGGTACAAACAATTTAAAGAGAGGTACAAACGGGTACAAACGATGCTCTTTCGATTCCCCTTAGACGCTTTGCGATTACTTGAAAATTGACTAAAATCGCCACCATAGAATTTAAATTTTTTTAAAAGCCTGTACTTCTGGTACCTTTGAGGTACAAACAATTTAAAGAGAGGTACAAACGGGTACAAACGATGCTCTTTCGATTCCCCTTAGTCGCTTTGCGATTACTTGAAAATTGACTAAAATCGCCACCATAGAATGTAAAAAATTTTAAAAGCCTGTACTTCTGGTAGCTTTGAGGTACAAACAATTTAAAGAGAGGTACAAACGGGTACAAACGATGCTCTTTCGATTCCCCTTAGTCGCTTTGCGATTACTTGAAAATTGACAAAAATCGCCACCATAGAATGTAAAAATTTTTAAAAGCCTGTACTCCTGGTAGCTTTGAGGTACAAACAATTTAAAGAGAGGTACAAACGGGTACAAACGATGCTCTTTCGATTCCCCTTAGTCGCTTTGCGATTACTTGAAAATTGACAAAAATCGCCACCATAGAATGTAAAAAATTTTAAAAGCCTGTACTTCTGGTACCTTTGAGGTACAAACAATTTAAAGAGAGGTACAAACGGGTACAAACGATGCTCTTTCGATTCCCCTTAGTAGCTTTGCGATTACTTGAAAATTGACTAAAATCGCCACCATAGAATGTAAAATTTTTTAAAAGCCTGTACTTCTGGTACCTTTGAGGTACAAACAATTTAAAGAGAGGTACAAACGGGTACAAACGATGCTCTTTCGATTCCCCTTAGTCGCTTTGCGATTACTTGAAAATTGACTAAAATCGCCACCATAGAATGTAAAAAATTTTAAAAGCCTGTACTTCTGGTAGCTTTGAGGTACAAACAATTTAAAGAGAGGTACAAACGGGTACAAACGATGCTCTTTCGATTCCCCTTAGTCGCTTTGCGATTACTTGAAAATTGACAAAAATCGCCACCATAGAATGTAAAAATTTTTAAAAGCCTGTACTTCTGGTAGCTTTGAGGTACAAACAATTTAAAGAGAGGTACAAACGGGTACAAATGATGCTCTTTCGATTCCCTTTAGTCGCTTTGCGATTACTTGAAAATTGACAAAAATCGCCACCATAGAATGTAAAAAATTTTAAAAGCCTGTACTTCTGGTACCTTTGAGGTACAAACAATTTAAAGAGAGGTACAAACGGGTACAAACGATGCTCTTTCGATTCCCCTTGGTCGCTTTGCGATTACTTGAAAATTGACAAAAATCGCCACCATAGAATGTAAAATTTTTTAAAAGCCTGTACTTCTGGTAGCTTTGAGGTACAAACAATTTAAAGAGAGGTACAAACGGGTACAAACGATGCTCTTTCGATTCCCCTTAGTCGCTTTGCGATTACTTGAAAATTGACTAAAATCGCCACCATAGAATGTAAAAAATTTTAAAAGCCTGTACTTCTGGTAGCTTTGAGGTACAAACAATTTAAAGAGAGGTACAAACGGGTACAAACGATGCTCTTTCGATTCCCCTTGGTCGCTTTGCGATTACTTGAAAATTGACAAAAATCGCCACCATAGAATGTAAAATTTTTTAAAAGCCTGTACTTCTGGTAGCTTTGAGGTACAAACAATTTAAAGAGAGGTAGAAACGGGTACAAACGATGCTCTTTCGATTCCCCTTAGTCGCTTTGCGATTACTTAAAAATTGACTAAAATCGCCACCATAGAATGTAAAAATTTTGAAAAGCCTGTACTTCTGGTACCTTTGAGGTACAAATAATTTAAAGAGAGGTACAAACGGGTATAAACGATGCTCTTTCGATTCCCCTTAGTCGCTTTGCGATTACTTGAGAATTGATTAAAATCGCCACCATAGAATGTAAAAAAATTTAGAAGCCTGTACTTCTGGTACCTTTGAGGTACAAACAATTTAAAAAGAGGTACAAACGGGTACAAACGATGCTCTTTCGAATGGCATAAGCCAAATTTGAAAAAGGGAAAGTTGGGCGCTGGCCATTTTTTATTGTTTAATAACTTTTTTGTCTTTGAGGTACAAACGAAGTTAATAGCGGTACAAACAGGTACAAACAAGGTACAATCGATCTACGTTAAAAAAGTCCAACTTTTTAAAAGTCGGGCGCTAGGTTCACATCGGTCGATTAAGAATGGTTCATTTAAGGGAAAAAGATCGTATTGAAATATTAATGATGATCGGTTATGGTGATCGTGTTAGAACTCATGAAGAAGTGTGTAATATTTTTAATGATTTTCATTCTGAAAGAAATCCCATATCACGTTGAATGGTTACTAAAACATTACAACGTTTTAATACAACTGGGATACTCAAAAATTTGCCAAAAACTGGAACACCGCGCAACGCAACGAACGATATTAGACAAAACATTGCAATTGATTTTGAGGAATCACCTCAAACTTCAACAACAAATTTGGCACTGAACCATGGTATAAGTCCACGTTCTGTAGGGAAAATATTGAAAATTGAAAAGTATCATCCGTATAAGATACAATTGATTCAAGAATTGTCAGACGATGATTTTGATCGACGGATGGAGTTTTGCGAAAGACTGATGGACACTTGTAATGACGACGAAGATTTAGTAGCTAATGTATTGTTTTTCGATGAGGCAACTTCTTGTTTAAATGGAACACTTAACCGCCATAACTCAAGATATTGGTCAAATGAGAATCCTCATTGGATTCATGAAGCACATACCCAGTATCCACAAAAGTTGAATGTTTGAATGGGAATTGTTGAAAATAGGCTTATAGGTCCATTTTTTAAGCTTGAATTACATTATACTTTTTCTGTCTAGATTCTCATTCAAGTTTTGCTTTCGATTTCCGTTCGATTTATAGTTCATTGCATTCGATATAGAGAGCGCCGCTAGCGGACGACGTAATTACCAACTCGCTAAATAAAAAGTATTTGTGTTCGCTTGTCCAAGTCCAAGTGAGGTTAAGAGTTGAGATTGTAAAAATGAATAAAATTGAAAACATCACGAAAATTGTTAATATTATAAACATAGTGCCGCTATTTTAGGTCGGATATCCCGCGGTCACCAGGTTATATAGGTTATGTTGCTTGCACAAACAACTGTTTTTGTTTTCGTCGTGGGCAGTACCGAACTTGGACGAATATCGAACGGAAAATAGGACCGGCTGCATATTTCCATTCAAGAAACTTGAACGGAAATTGGATAGAATTTTCTGAATTACATTCATACTAGATTGTCTCGAAGCAAAATCTAACGAGAATCTAGACGAAAAAAGACGGAAAAAGTATAGTGTAATTCAAGCTTTATAGACGGAAACTTGAATGGTGACAAGTATTTAGATTTACTGAATAACCAAATTATTCCTGCACTTAAACAGAATGGGCACAAAATGTTTGGTTTCAATAAGATGGAGCGCCTCCCCACTATGATCGACGGGTTTAAGGTTTGTTGTTACAAGTAATGTATGACGGGTTAGGGATTTTTTGGATGTGAATTTTCGAAATCGATGGATTGGACGTAGAGGATTCATAGAGTGACCTGCTCGATCTCCGGACCTTAACCCGTTAGATTTTTTTCTTTGGCGTTATTTAAAATCACGTGTTTACGTTAGACAACCAACATGCTTGCAGGAATAAGACAAAGAACTATTGATGAATGTGAAATAACACGAGGAGAAGTGTGACTCACGAAATTATTAATAGGCTGCATATTATCATTGAGCATTTTGAACATTTGCAGTGATTTTGTTTAAATTATTATTCTCATTATTCTCATTAGTCTAAAATGAATACATTTTTTACATACTTGAATTGTAAAGTGATTTATTTCTCGTTTTTACAAATTATTTCCACTAAACTTGGTATGTACGAATTCTAAATAAAAAAGGTCTTTTCAAATCTGCAAAAACATACAGGGTTTCCCATTTAAATTAAAAAAGTTGAAGGTATTTCCGGTGAAACCGGAAGTACAGTAGTAACAAAAAATATGGCATCAGATGAGTTATGTGTCATTATACTTGGCTGCAAAGTTTCATAAATTTAGCCCTATTTTTTTTTTAAAGATATTTACTTTGTTCCATACTTTATCCCAACCCTGTATGTAACTAGGAGATTAAGCGGCAGTTTAAATCGAAGGAGATACTATTATAAATCTCCGAAGATTAAAACGTAGCATGATTTTTTATTTCATTTCGTTTTTCAAATCTAATTTATTGTCAACCACCACAATATAGCAATTGGTACGGTATATTTCAAAGTCCAATTTCCTCCACAGCGGAATATTCCTATAGCAAGGACGATAGGTTTGGTCTGGCGGGTGTGCATTTCCACAATAATAAAAATTAAATCACAATAAATGTTTGGGAGAAAGGCAGCAATTGATAATATGTTAGTTCAATAGTAGCTCTAAAGTTTCAAATCTCCGTCGTCATTGACATCGGAGATAAAGTCAATATTACTATTATTTAGTACCTCGAAATAAAATAAATATTATTAAATAAGAATGAGTTTAGATTCAGCAGAAAATTATAATTATATAATTTAAAACGAAATTTATATTCACCAATCATTTATACAGTGCGAGTCTCTAACTTGGAATAAATTCAGTAAATCAAACAAAGTTTATTTTTCGGAAATATGCTCGGACACGTCGATTAGTATTTTAAATTGCGCTCTTTTTGTTGTAATAAAATTTTATACAGCGTGTCCCAAATTTGAGATATGACGTCATCGACTATTTTTTTTAATAGCAACCCTAATTTTTTTATCACTATTTTTAAAGAGTATATCAAGTTACACATGTGTGCCAAATTTCAAATTTTTATTTCCTGTCATTTAGAAGATATTTAACAAACAGTATCAAATTTGAAAAATGAATTCAACTTAATAGTCTTTCTTCAATAAATGCTCAAAATGTTGTCCATTTTCTAACTGACAATACCCTAAACAGAACTGAAACTCGTTTTGAACATTTCTAATTACTTCGGGGGAAATTAGTCTACACTCCTTATTATTCGTCTTATTCGTTCTTTCAACTCCTCAAGATTTGGCGGTTTGGTCTTAAAAACTTTGCTTTTCAAGTACCCCCATAAGAAAAAGTCCATAGGTGCTAAATCCGGAGACGTGGGTGGCCATTCAACTGGTCCTCTTCTGCCAATCCATCTTCGTGGAAATACATTATCCAGGTACTCACGGACACGCCTTGCAAAATGAGGAGGCGCACCGTCCTGTTGAAACCAGATGTTTCTATTCGGGACGTCAGCTTCTACAGGGCAAGGAAACAAAATAGCCAAACTCGGAATTAGCTCTTCCTCCAAGAATTGTAAATATCCCGCTCTATTGAGATTATTTGGAAAGAAAATTGGTCCTAAAATTCGATCACCAACAATCCCTGCCCAAACATTAACTTTTTCTGGATATTGAGTGTGGCCTTCCCTCATCCAGTGTGGGTTCTTGTCTGCCCAACAACGGCAATTTTGACGATTTACCTCACCATTTAACATAAACGTTGATTCATCGGAAAACAATATATTTTCTATTTTTAGAACATTTCTATCTAGTAGATCCATCATTTTTTCGCAAAACTGAAGTCTTCTATCCGGATCATCTTCGGTGAGTTCCTGGAGGATTGTCATTTTATAAGGATGAAATGTTTGCTCTCTAAGGATTCTTGACACTGAAGACTGGCTAATTTTGAGTTCCCTAGCCATCTGCCTAGAGGAGACATGATGATTTTCCTGAACAGAGAGAAGTACATCAATTTTGACCTCTTCACTCAGCGCATTCTGACGATGATTATTCGTTTTTCTTAAATGCCCATTTTCCCGAAACTGACTTTCAATCTTGCTTACGGTACTTTGAGATATGGCTGGTAAGTCAGGATACTTCTCTCTAAATAAATAAATAACTTCATTTTGTGTTCTTGTCCTATCTCCATAGCCAATCATCATTAAAATTTCGATTTTGTGGGTTTCAGTTAAGTACGGCATGTTAGTATAATTTTTCGACCAACGGTGAACAACAGTCAACACAACAATGGCACGACTAATACTCTCCTCACTCGAATATGCGTGGAATGCGATGCTACACTTCTTACTTGTTTTTATAACTAAACGTCAAAATGATAAACGCCAGTTTGAAAAAAAATGACAAACCAGCACGTTTTGGCATTCCACTTTTAAAATGCATAAAAATTCGATTAAGGTGACTTGATTTCTTCATTCTACAAATTTGATAATGTTTGTTAAATATCTTCTAAATGACAGGAAATAAAAATTTGAAATTTGGCACACATGTGTAACTTGATATACTCTTTAAAAATAGTGATAAAAAAATTAGGGTTGCTATTAAAAAAAATAGTCGATGACGTCATATCTCAAATTTGGGACACGCTGTATAAAATTTTATTACAACAAAAAGAGCGCAATTTAAAATACTAATCGACGTATCCGAGCATATTTCCGAAAAATAAACTTTGTTTGATTTACTGAATTTATTCCAAGTTAGAGACTCGCACTGTATGTCTGATATCATCAATTGTTAATTACTTTTCCATAATGGAAGTGAAAGTCTGCCCTGAAAAACATCAAGTAGGTTTCGTTCAGATGTTCTGACGATGTCAGTCAATTTTCGGACATGTACATTTCATCGTTTTCAGAGTAAAACAAAATATATCCAAACAATAGTAAATCGTTTGACAAGTTTTGAAAGCTTCGTTTTGCATGCGTGTGCTAATTTGTAGTTACGAGCCCTTACGGCAAGTAAATGCAAGGTTTTTTGAAAATTCAATTTTCAAGCATAACATTACTTGTCAGAAGTGACAAATATACAATTGACAACTTTCAATGCAAAGATATTTGATTTGATTTGATTTGATTTGATTTGATATTTATTTACGGAAGCCATTTCATTACAGTAATAAATTAAAATAAAATAAAACATATATACAAAACAAGATGGAACGAGACAGATTAAAATATAAATTTATACAGTTTAAGACATGACAAGACAGATTAAAATGTATAATCAGTTCAAGACATTAAAACAGATTAAAATATCAAGAAAGTACCCGACGTAAAACTTTAAGCGATCCCGCAAAAAAATCAAATTTTGGGTCGGTAAGGTTGGCGGGTCTTAGGACCCGTGTAGCCGCAGATTGTTGGGCGTAATCCGTCCGATGAAACGGAATATGGAAGGGGACATTAGTACGCAGAGGACGAGAAGGAACATGGATGCCTATCAAACTGAGCAGGTCAGGACAGTCCACGATACCATGAAGCAGTTTAAAAACAAGTACCACATTAGAATTGAACCGTCTTGTATTAAGACTTACAATATTAAAAATGGATAGTAAGTCAGTGTAACTGCCAACTGAGTTACATTTAAATTCTAAGAATCGTACAAACTTTTTTTGAACTTGTTCTAGCTTTTCCTTATCTAAAGTGGTGTACGGAGACCATACAGTACAATAATATTCTAGATGAGGGCGAACTAGGGCATTAAAAAGAAGGATTAATGTGTGATGATCTGGTACGATTTAGCAACTATGTTGGATACATGAGTGGTGAAACTTAAATTCGAACTAAATGCAATACCCAGATCCTTTATACAATCCACTCGTGATAAGGGTTCGCCTAGTAAGGAGTAACCATACAACACGGTGGAAAAAGGTCTGGAGAAGGTAATTATATTGCATTTTTTAAGATTAAGTGAAAGCTTGTTATCACGGCACCATTCACCAAACGATTACAAGTCATTTTGAAGCAACATTGCATCATCATGTTCGAACTTTCATGAATATTTTCATGTCATCAGCAAATAGTAAACATTTAGCATTCGAAAAGCAGCGTCCTAGGTGGGATCCTTGAGGAATACCAGAAGTTACATTAATTGGTCGAGACACACATTGACCTATTCGAACATATTGAGTTCTACCAGATAAATATGATTTGACCCATTGCAAAAGAGTACCATTAACACCAAAATTACCTTATTTATTCATTAAAATTGTGTGATCAACAGTATCAAATGCTTTCGAGAAGTCAGTGTAAATAGAATCCATCTGACTACTCTCCGCGAAAGCATCAATAATATAAGATTCATAAACTAAGAGGTTAGTTGATGTCGATTTACCAGCCCTGAAGCCATGTTGACACATGGAGATCGAAGATTATAAAATAGCTGTTAGGTGTATAGTAAGCAATTTTTCAAAAATCTTGGGCACCACCGATAGCAGGGATATAGGCCTATAATTTTGAACTTGTTTTTGGTTGCCGGATTTATATATTGGTGTAATATAAGCACTCTTCCAACAATCGGGAAATATACCTGTAACAAGGGACAGATTATATAAGAGCCAGAGAGGACGACTAAGTGCAAATGCACAGTTCTTTAGAAATGATGCTGGCAAACCATCAGGTTCAGGTGAGTTATTGGATTTTAATTACTGAAGTTCGTTTAATATATCCGAGATTTGTAAAACAGGCGGACTGTTCTCGTTTATGTGAGTGTCATCAATTAATGAATTTGAGTTACGATATGTTTGGCTCGATATGCTTGATGGGCGATAAACAGATCGAAAAAATTGAGCAAAATTACCCACTATGTCTTCGGTGTCAGTGATCAATGTGTCGCCCTGTACGAAAGTCGTCGGTATTTGATTACACGTACGCTTAGACATAACGAAGCCCTAAAAAGCTTTTGGATTGTGTTTAATGGAACTTTCGACTGTTTGGATATGTTTTAAATAACAATCGTTTGCTAATGTTTTGCATTCATCGCATGTAGTACTGAACTTTACATAATCTAAAGGAGAACGAGATAACATGTAACTTTATGTTATTTTTTTTTCAAGAAAATCAGGTGTTTAAGCTCTTTACTGAACCATTTGGGAAAATTGGAGATTTTCTTGGGGGCCGTGCTTACTTTTGGGATGTAGAGATTTAATAAACGAGAAATAGTAGCGTATAATTTATAACAGGCGTCATTAATATTACACCCTTCGAATAAAGCATCCCATCTTATATTCAGAAGAGCGTCATTCAGAGATGTATAATCCGCTCGCTTAAAATCGTAAACAAGTTCTTCTTCCGTGCCGTGTCATGTGTTTTCAGATGGAATTCCAAACTCTAAGCTTAAATCTAAGGGAGGGTGGTGAGCATCGCATGGTAAAATTGGAGATAACGACTCGGAGAGGTTTATGTGAGCCGAAAATTCGGATGGCGCAAAGACAAGATCTAACATAACAGAGTTAATATTATGTACAGTATTCAATTGGTGTGAATTAGTATAGCCAAACGTATTAGATACTAAGGTTATTTTCGGACAAGGAGATTCTGTTCTAACATCATATTCATCGTTAATCCATGAAGCAGAGAGCAAGTTGTAGTCACCAAACATGGATAGTGTATTAGAATTCGAAATTGACTCTACGGACTCACAGAGATTCTGATAAATGGAGTAGTTGAAATTTGGTGGTATATAAACAGCCCCAAGGATGATTTTACTACTACCGATGTGAACACAATATTTCGACGATATGTCTGTTTTCGGGAGCGGTCGTAGGATAAGGATATTTTCAGCTTATGCCAAATATTCAAATCTAATCTTTAATTAATATCGATTTATTTAATGCCTATTGTAGCTAATATCCTTGGTTTCAATAAAATAAATCAGTCCTTGCTGACAAATCGCATGATTAAGAACAGTAATACTTGGTCAAGATCAAATCTGATATACTTTTGAAAAATAGGTGGAGCATTGAAATTGCACTAAATGCTGCATTTTATAACATCTTACAGCGATTTAATGCCCCTAATAAGATATGCCAAGTTGATATATAAAATGGACTTGATTATATTGTAGAAACGCTGAAATCGCTCAGGTTATCCGGATATTCCAAAAGAGAAATACGAAGAAGCAGCACGGAAACTGTCATATACTGATGAATATATTAAAACAAACTTTAAACTCAATCCACTGGGTTATGCGAAATCCTCAGATGCTGAGTTATCAGAAAATTTTGAGTAGTTCGTTTTATTTCAGTGATTAGCTTTTCGCATTTTTGACTGAAATGATTCGAGCATAAGATGTTGTCTACGATTAATTTGGTTACTTGAATCATTTGAAGGATCTAAGTATATTGGAGCTACACACGGCTGCAGAAAAGTTAGTAAAAATTTACAAAGACGATCTAGAACTTAGTCTTGCAAATGATTGGTTAGACTTTAATGTCGACAGTAAACCCAAAATAGATGCTTCTTTAGAATTTTGGATAATAATAGCTTCAGTGCTGCATTTCCTAACATTGAAATTGGATTAAGAATGCATTTTGCGTTGATGATGGCTAATTCAAATGGCGCATGTTCATTTTCTAAAATGAAAATGATTAGAAATGATATAAAAGATATATAGCATATCTTAAATGTAAGCTCTTCTACTGTTGTTCATTAGGAAGTTATGAAAGGCAACAAAAATTACAACAAGTAGTTTTTTTCTAATAATGAAGATTTGTTTTTCAATTATAAAATCAAAATTGTTAACAGATGTTATTTCTAATTTAGAGCCCTGTTGGTATAGGGTATTAAAGTCAGAGGTAGAGCTATACTGATGGCTAAAGACTTGATTAGTATTTAGATGAAATATTTTTAATTTTAATTTGGACACATTTTGATCTATTGAATCTAATCCTAAGAACCACAAACAAAGCCGCCACGAGAGCAATAAATGTCATCAAACAAGTTAAAAGTGCTGTCGATGAAGATACCAACAAAAGATCAGAAAACGAAGACATCGGCTTCCAGCATAGCCATCGCTTCAGCGACGACATTTCCACGACTAAAGAAAACTTCAGCCAGTGCTTGGACAGGTGGATGATAAATTCCTATGCAAGCCATGAACGGTAAAATATTGCATGTCAACAAATCAAATATTTGGCATGTCTAGATAGTTTTTCTACTTTGGTTTAATAATGGACTTATTTATACAACAAAAACAGTTTAAGAAAGAGAGTTAGTGTTAAACTGATATTCCTTGAAAATCAAGTTTACAAAAGTTATGATATTTTTCTTACTAAAAAAAATGTTGAAATTACAACATTCATTATGCAAGTAACTTAAAATTTCTTAATAAAAATCTAGACTAGAATCAAAATGATTCGTATTAAAAATTATTGCTTATAATATAAAGGGTTATTTATTTCATTAATATACTTTCTTTGATTACCGTAACGGATTAGTGTACTAGTAGTATTATTTAATTAGGTTTATACACTGCATACATGCTAGTTTTTATTTGCATCATAATATGATATTCGTTTATTGAACCTATGGTATCATATTATACTATTTGTACCGTTATATTAATATTAATATAATTATTATTTTCACGGGTTTGACAGTGACGCTATCGATGAAGTCTTGCAAGAATGAACTGGCGTTCATTTGCGTCGAACTCAATTAATTAAAACGTCAGTCGCCCGGACATTCGTGAAGTTCTAATAAAGCTCTGGAAGCCATTTGAAGTGATTAATCTAATGGTGCCGACTCATTACGACCTCATCACAAATGCAAATAATCATTTTGGACGCGCAGGAGTTCTCCAATTCTTTCCGAAAGTCATTAATAAACATGATACATTTATGACATCAAAGGTATTGCATAGGCGTGAATATATTTAACTAAATTAGGTTGTCATACATCGATCATTTAGGTAACATATTATTACGTAATCACTTCTAGTAGTGAATTATTAAAATTGACTAGCAATCAAATTCTAGGTCATCTGATAGAATTAGTTAATATAACCCCATTTTTGGCAATTATTTCTGCAAATATTCTGAAATTTGTACGTAAATATTTTCACTCACTGCTTTCGTCTATCTGTTGTCATAGAAAAAAAAACAAATTGCACAAAGGTTTTTGAAGATATGCATTATTTCTTAAGTAAGAATCAACCGTTTAATTGGTTTCATTTCATTTTCTAAAAGAAAAAGTTTTACTAATTCAAAATAGAATGGTTTGTTACACCATCTAGACGTAGATGGCGTAGCAAATCATTCTAATATTTTAAAACCCCTGAGTTGCTTAATACTCATAGTAAAGCGTGTTCCCACCAACGGAAGCAATGTACTGATGGCGGCCAGTAGCCAAAAACCGATATGCTGTTGTCAACAATAATTTATGCTTAGTTTATAGTAATTGAATAGTATGGAATAATTTAATATAATATATTCAATTAGGTCGAATGACAAACATACTATTGTAACAATTAATAACTGTAATAGGTTGAAATTCACAATTAATGTCATTAACTTCAAACGTGAGTCTGTATAATATAAGAATTTTATTTGAAGGTAATAACCTTCAAATAAAATTCTTGTCATGCCCCCGCTTTAAGAAAAATCGTCAAATCTTCTAGAGGTACTTATATTATATCATATAATCTGTCTAATCTATTATCTTATGATTATAAGAGTATTGGAAATTATGTCATTAAGAGATATATACAAATTTTTGTTAGCACAAATGTATAATATTGACCTTTCTAACGTAGAAAACAGCTACAACTTGAGTTACTGATAATGTTTCTTCTTAAGAAAACCATTTAAAATAAGAGTGTTTCTCCTTATGCTTAGTAAGAGCACTGGTTGTGACGACCTGAAAAACGCTGTTGTATTTAAAGTTTTTATAGTGACGTGTATAAAATGTGTTCTTAGTACTATATTCAGCATAAAAGAAGCCAGAGGTAAGCTATTACAGGATTACACCTGTAAAATATCAGATTATGCATCTTCGCAAGACATGATATAAATGATTGCAATACCAAGGGTAAGATATAAAGTGGGAGGGCAGATAGATAATATTGTGATCCCTGATATCTCCTATATGATGCAACAGACTCTCCACTCACTGCGGAGATATGGAGCTTATTTGCATACTACGAGAACCTAGACCTTCGGATCCTAATTAGAGCGGATGCCAACTCCCAGATCGTAGTATGAGGAAGCACCAAAACCAATAAACGAGATCAGTAAATTTTAATTATTAAATAGAAACATTGAACACATATTTGTAATTAATACTCGTACAGAGGTTATAGACACCTCCATATACAAAAAAGTCGGGCAGTTATATGTATCCGAGGAATCATCTAACTCTGACCTTCGGTACGTAACACTGGAAATCAGCAGTGATGCCAAGCAAATAGAAATGTACCAAAAGCCATGGCAGTTTTCCATTGCAGTTTTTAAATAAGCAATATATAGATAAGGGTTCAAAATACAACTAAGAATGATAGAATCAAAGATAACTAACACATTGGATATAAAATAAGCCTCATAACTCTAGAAGGCTACTATCGGCATGTATCACATAAGTTGTCCCCAAGTCAAACGCACCAGCAGAAACTAAGTCAGCTGGTAAACTAAGGAACTAAGAAATAAAACAATATAGCTCAACAATAGAGCAAAACATGTAGGAGAGTGGACAGAAGCATCTAAGACACTCACTGAAAACAGTAAAATAATAACAAATATCAAGAGAGATGCCTAAAGGAAGCTACGTGAAACCGTTGAGAAAACATCTGGAACAGCAAGACACCAACGGCTCTTGGCCAAAGACCTGACTAACCTAATGGGACCATCACAAAAAGCCAATTGTAAACGTACTGCAAAAGGGGTAAAGTGGACAGAAATTCTGTTTCAAACCTACTTTCCAGGCTCTACTGACATGCAACCTGAAGCCTGAAGCAATAAGTCAACTTCAACGTCCCGGAAACCAATATCAAAGGGGAAAAAGGTAAGACTGGGAAACACCCAAACGCATGAAGGAATAATGTTGCTATAAAATAATTTGGTTCTTATAAATCAGAACGCCCTGACAAGATATTTCCGAGATCCTCTGGGAGATATTTTAGGGATGCCTGGTAACACGATATGTGCAAAAACTCAGGAAGCAAGTAAAAACAAAGAAGCTTTAAAACCTTGTCCACAAAACTACGCCCAAGTAAAATCGTATAGGCTGAAAACATTAGAAAAGGTGTTGGAAAAACATTTGAAGGAAACCTGTCTAAAAAAGGACTCAACCCACCTGGAAAATCATGCAAATCTGCGCTCCACCAACTAGAGTGGAGAATATTGGAAGCATTAATAAACGAGAAAAGTATACTAGAAGCATTCCTTCACATTATACTTTCTTCGGGAGCATTAGCACAACTTCTGTGATAAATAAACGCCATGTTACAGATCAAAGGTGTGCAGTCGACAATCGCCGGTGAGACAATCTGAGATCTTCGCTCTTGTGGGACCTGGTTGACTTATTTAACGATACTTCACTCAAGGCTCTACAGATGACATAGTAATTCTCTCAACGAGAATGTATCTAAACATAATTAATATCAGAACTAATGCGAAAAAGAAGAAAAATAAAGGGGATTCAAACCGCGCATTTTTTGTTTATAATTACGAAACTATAATAGTTATATGAAATTTATTTTATTAATAATTGTAGATAATTACGAAATGGACCACTTATAAAGAATAAGTTTTTTCGAAATCTCTTTAGTTTTTGCGTAAATTATCTATTAGGATTTGAAGTGTAATTTGTAATTTCCATCTTTTATAATTTAAACGTCAATATCATTAATTCCTGAAAAAACGCTCAAGTACATTTAAAATATGATTTAAATTGAAAATAAACCATGAAAGTGTAAATAACTATACCATCAAATCGGAGAAAGTAACATCACCATTTTTTTTTATTCTGAATTTAAATATTTATATTTTACTAACAATTCAAATAAAATTATAAATAGGTAGTTTTCTTAAGAAATGTAGGACACACTGTTTTTCAATTATACTTTGAATTTATAAATACACGGGAGGAAAAAAAATTAAACACTTGAAATTCGTGAAATTTTGACCATTTTCAAACCGCCATAACTCAGCGTATTTTCAAACCTCCATAACTCGACGTATTTTCAATCGATTTTGATGAGTCTTTAATGGGAAAAACTTTGAAGTGTCTTCTTTAAAGTCATGCATACGAACTTAAGCGTAACCCCTTCCGCCCCTCTCTAGCACCCATGTGAAAAAAAATGTTTTTTCAGGAAACCATTTTCTACTTTGACGATGTCTATGGAGTTGGAAAGATTTTGTCGACTCGATCCACCATAAAGGCATTAAAATCTGATCAATTTCGTATGGAATCGTAGTTCCTACGACGATTTGGTACCAAGTTACGGCTGTTTGAAAAAAAAGTGCGTTTTGAGGTTTTTCGCACATAACTCAGCGATTTTCAACCAAATTTGATGATTGTTTCGAGAAAAAATCTCTTGTTAGCCCTACTTTAAGGGGATAAACTCAGATTTAAATGATCCTTTGTCGAACCCTTAAACCCCAGAACAAAAAAAAAATACGTTTTTGGGCAAAAAAACATCCAACTTTGGCAACGTGTACCGAGTTGGTTAAAATGTGTCGAGTCGATCCACCAAAAGGGCATTGAAATGTGTTCAGTTACCTGTGCAGAACTCAAAAACGAAGTTAATATGGCAATTTGGCACAAAGTTATGAGTGTTTAAAAAAAAGTGCATTTTGTGGTCTTTTTATTTTTTTGTTTGGAGGGGCCTAGAGCCCTCTCTTTAAATGGGGGATAAACCCTCTCACAGAGGACATATTTTGCTTTTTATATCTCAAAAGATCGTCGAAATCGGTTGAAAAGAAGCTGAGTTATGGATAATGTCAAATGTTTCATTTCAAATGCAATTTGTTTGTTTTTATTGGACGAATGGTGGTGAGTTAGGCCCACACCTTTTTCCTACCCTCCAGAGATCGTTAAGTAAGCCTTTTTTGAATTTTTTTGTTTGTTAATGGAGTTCTAAGGTACAAAATGCGATATTCATGATTTCGCGCAAACAATTAATTTTCGTGCATATCTCAAAGAACATGCAAAGAAAATTTCATTCGTGAAAACGTTAACAATTTCGTCGAAAAACTTCGGACTTATGAGTCAAAAAACCACAAAACCCGCTTTTTTTCAAACACCCATAACTTTGTGCCAAATCGTCGTAGGAACTTCGTTATTTGAGTCCTACGCAGGTAATTGAACACATTTCAGTGCCCTTTTGGTCGATCGAGTCGACACATTTTTTCCAACTCGGTACAAGTTGCCAAAGTTTGGCGTTTTTTGCCCAAAAACGTGTTTTTTTTTTGTTCGGGGGTTGAAAGGTTCGAAAAGGGATCGTTCTAACCTGAGTTTACTCCCTTAAAGTAGAGCCAAAAATGGGATTTTTTCCTTAAAGAATCATCAAATTTGGTTGAAAATTCACTAAGTTATGTGCGAAAAATTTCAAAATGCACTTTTTTTTCAAACGGCCATAACTTGGTGCAAAATCATCGTTCTTTGAGTCCTGCAAAGGGAATTGATACTCCGTAGACATCGTCAAAGTTGGACATGGTTTCCAGAAAAAACTTTTTTTTCACAGGTTCGCTAGAGGGTGGCGGAAGGGGTTACGCTTAATTTAGCGTGCACGACTTTAAAGAAGACACTTCAAAGTTTTTCGCCCTTAAAGATTCATCAAAATCGATTGAAAATACGCCGAGTTATGGCGGTTTGAAAATGGTCGAAATTTCACGAATTTAAAGTGTTTCATTTTTTTCCTTCAGTATATATTGTATTAGATCAGTGGCTCTACCACTCAAAAAGTTCACGAGCCGCCACTGCCACTAATATTAGTTGAAAATGTTTGAATTCGAAACAAAGGAGTTACTCTTAATCTGCGATTATTAAAAGACGAATAAAAATCAAGTTGGCTTAAGAGGTACGGGCAATCAATGTAATAATTTATTAATTGATATAAGATACGTAGGTCAGAGAAAGATTTACGGTTTTCTAGGCTATGTATTCCCAACATATTCTTGCTTTGTGCATTGAACGGCTCATATTTGGTTTCAAATATTTTTTCATATGGCTTTTAAGATAAAAAATAAATTATTAAAATTGCCCGTATGTCGCTGTTACCTGTTAAATATTTTAAGTCCACGCAAGTTTTATATCGCCATATATCGAGAACTATAGATTTGTAAAAATTATATGCTTTCTGCTCGACAGAAAGTTAGATTAATAATTTAAATAAAAATGAAAATTAGTTTCGTGATTTTTATGGGCACACAGTAGTAACTCATTCTCAGTTTCATTTATCATTCAAGGGCATTTTCTATAACTTTTGCTTGAAATATTTTTTTTGTATAATGGCTAAGATTACGGTCGCTAACGATGACAACTATGAAAAAACTGATTACCAAAATTTTGATGGAGGAGAGCAATTTCGATAAATCACATTCAAAATATGAACGAAAAATGAAAATAATGTGAAAACTGGCGAAATAGTATAGTTTCATTTCAAGGCGAGCGACGACATTATACCGCCAATCGCCGAGGGCTACTACTACTTTTTCGCTGTTCAAAAATTAGCCCCCAGGAGATGGGGGTGGAAATGAATGAACTGGGGCCAAATAGGGGGTTGCACGAGGGGTGGTGAGCTTCCATTTCTTTAAAATTCGAAAAACCTCCCCGCATAATCTGTCGCACTACCCTGCTTGTGCATCCCTGGTGTATAGTACATGCTTTAGGAACTTTTCAATAAAATGAGTTTTGCTGACATCACACACGCTTTTATTTTGCGACTATAATTTCGACCATTACAAGGTTATTATCAAATATAATTATAACTTAAATTAGGCGTTATTTATGGTAGACTTAACAGGAAGTATGTAAATATTCGAAACAAGGGATTATTATAATACGGCAAAATAAAAAAAAACGTGTGATATCAACAAAGTGTATTTTATTGAAAAGTTCCTGAAAATGTGTCACCAAGTAATGGCTTTTACCATCAATCGGCAATGTTTTGGAAACCTAAGTCATTATATTTTTAGTTCGCTTACCCGCATTTATTTATATTGTTTGACTGATCCATAATTACTCACCTGAAACAAAAATACCAAAATATATACACTGCAGATATTACTATTCGTTTAGGTTACATAACAATAATTTATTGATCAATGTATAACAAGGGTAACATTATAGCCGTATCGCCAGTACAAGGTGCGCAAAATTTGACGTTTCTGTGGGGATCTCGATAACTATAATAAACAGGGAAAAACGGATGGCGCATACTTTGTCTCCTTTTTGGAGAAAAACTCAATGGTGAAAACTAAATTTATTTACCTTTTGTTTTCGAGTTATAGCCAAAAAGTATTTTTTTTTTCATTTTTGATATATTGCAATATCTCAGTTGTTTATCACTTGAGAATAATAAAAATTAAATGTTATTGAGGCACTTTTTTCAAAAGTCTAAAATAAGCTTAGAGAATTCTGATATCTTCATTAATATGAAAGATAAAACATAAACTTTTTTTTTATACAACTTATAGTTGGCTTAGGCCTATTTTAAAGGGTTATTTTTTCTCGTTTCAACGACATATAAGCATGTGGGGGTTAAATTTGTAATTTCATTGTAATCTAGTAAAAATTATTACACTATGTTTTTAAATTAAAAAAAAATGGAAAAATTAGTTAGTTTTACTTTTTAAGCTCTACACGGACAACCTTTACTAAATCTGTCACCGAAAGTAAACTTTACTTGTATTAATTTAATATTTCAAGGCATACATTACGTGTATTACAGCGACAGAACATTTATTATAGCCGAAACTATTATTAACGTCGAGCGCCATAGTTTATTATCGTCAGTGTTCTGGTTTTGGTGTCTGAAAGGGCCTTTCATAACCCTTTGGCGCATTGTAGTGATAAATAGAGTCATAAGTGTGGGAATATCGACTGTAGCAAGTAGCAATTTATCGCGTGCTGTTTAGCGGTCGCACTACCCCCACAGACACATGTATTATACCTGTTAACATGGCTCCAGGGGTTGAAGAGATAGCAACGATCACCTCTACTTAAAACGGTCTACTCGCATGAAGAGTTTGCACCCTCGAGACGAGCGAAATTGAATTTTTTTCCACGGCCAAGGCGTATATAATATACACGAGCACGTGAAATATACCACCGTATA